>JAIPRL010003497.1:0-46448 GCA_025469235.1 Pemphigus obesinymphae
AATGATTTATCATTGCTTTCAAATTCAATACATCCACCAAAAGTACCCTGCCCAGTAGCGAAGTGCATCCACCAATACTGACACCCGACGAGCGAAGTGCTTCCACAATCTACTGACCGGCTTTTTTAAATATGTTGATTTAAATAATAATAATTTTTATTGAAGAAATAAATAGTTTAAAAGTATTATGTTATATTTTATCCAAGTCTGTTAAATTATTACCATTTCATATTAAATCAATTGAACACAGTAACCAATTATTCTGATAACATTTTTTAAAATTAGGATTAGGGATTAGGGATTTATTTATGTTAATTCAATATTTACACAATTTCTAATTTATTTAATACATAGAGTAAATAAATAAAAATAATTAACATATATTTCAGTATTTCAGTCTAAATAGAATTTAATTTTAATTAAAATTGTTCATATTAAATTTAAGTAGGTATACATACAAAAAAATTCAATAAAAAAAACATATTGTAAAAAATCAGGAAAAAAAACATCAGATAACATTTAAAAATCATGATTGTATTGAATTTAAAATGACGTAATTTGTTGTCTATATCTAATTTTCTACAAGAAAAAATTTTATGTTAGTTAACAATAGTTACTTACCCATTTTCAGTATTAAATTGGATATATTTGGTACTTTAATGAGGTATTTTTTCAACTACAAATTTCAATTGGTTCACTATAATGTTACGTTGTATTGAGTGCTATTTTCTGTTTTTGATGTAAATTGCTTCCTAGGATATTTTAAATTTAAAATTAAGTTAAATTAGAAATATTTTCCTTCTCATTTTTCAGACTTAGGAATGTCAATGTTATATATTGGTATAGTTAAAAATATTGAATGTTTTGAATTTTATTGGACTGACAATGATTTCTAAAAAAATAATATGTTAAACCAATATAAAAACTAAACTCAGACATGAGTTAGTTATTTAATTTAAAATTATTTTCACAGATAAAATGTTATCTATGTTGTTAATCTAAGGATAACACCGAACAGTATCACCGTGATGAAAGAAAAATTAAAAACACTACGCGGCTACTCTGATTGATATTTAGTTCGTTATGACAATTTTAGAGCAGTGTCCATTCTGCTTTCATCTATTCTGTAGTACCTACCATGGTTGAAATATACCAGGTTATTGCAAATAGTCCAAATCGTTATCAAATATAAATAAAATGGCGGTGTATGGGTAAACTCATATAAAACATATCCATGCTGCTCTGTGTTAACATATACAATGTCCTCTTACTCTGCCGTTTTATTTTCTATGCCTGAAAAAAACGTCAAAGTGGGGGGTGTATCTGCAATAACCTAATATATTTCAACCATGGTACCTACTTAATTTTTTTTAACTATTTGGAATATTTTTTTTTTTGAAAAAACTCATATAAAATATAATATTTAATTTTAATTTATATATTTTTTAGTCTGTTGTATGTTACCGCAGAAGAAGTTTAAGTAGTGTTTTTCACCTATTTTAGTCTAATCCTGAGGCTCGTACAGTACTGTGCATGGTAATCCATTTATTTCGATAAAATCTATCGACAAAATATTTTGTAGGTGTTAGATCTACCTCACCTACCAGCAGAAGTTCACCCCAGCTGCATGTTTACAATGTCTGATGGTTTCCAAACAATTATTAATTACATCAATCAACATCAAGACATTTTTGATCATTTACAAACATTTTTATTTGGTTACATTTGTGATTTATAGTTATACAAGGGGTTAGAAATATTAAAAATGAATAGTTATAACTAGGTACTTGAATTTTAGAAAATCAGCTTATTGTTTTTTTATACTTATGATTTTAGGTAGGAAAATGGTACCAATAATTACTTGGAGTCCTTTCATGTTACCTTGTTGACACAAAAGGGAAAACATCCTAATATTTGGGATTTTATGCGTAAACTTAATTGTCTTCAATTTTTATGTTTGTAAATGGTATAATGGTATTTAAATGTATTTGTGATTTATCCATTTTATAAATTTTGTATGTGTGCGATGTGAAAAATCTGTACTAATACTTTTTATATACTCAATTAATGTTATACGCCTCTTATTTTGAATGACTGTCACTATTTACAATTATGATTTATGATTTAACTGTTATTTATATTAGTTGAACATTTTATTTTTTTGTAGAAAAATTGTTGTTGCTGGGAAATCAGTTCTAGATAGAAATGGGACAGTTCAAAGAAATCTGATTGTATTTTATCAAAATAATACTTAGTATTTAATTAAATATAATTGTAGGTCAGACATCATAATATGTCACGTGCACAGTATGTCGATACTACTCGTAAAATAAGAGAATTTAGAGAATATATTGAAACTCTCAACGAGGATGGGTATCTCTCAACGTTCCTACGAAGAGCAAGCCTTACCATGGATGGATATCTCTAAGAACAAGTTATTGGTCCATGTCCATAATTAATAAAATAAGTATTCTGTGTTGTAATTCATTTTTATTTTGTTTTTATACTTGCTCAATGAAGTTTTGACCTTTAGTTTTAAGTTATTATTTTGACCAATCAAGTATTGATTTTTGATTTTTAGTTTTATTATTTTTTTTGACACGTCCATCGACAGAATTATTAATTTTAAATACTTTTTTTTTTTTCTAAATTTTCTAAATGAAATGGTCCCTGTAATAGGTAGAGTATTTCATAAATAAGAATTCTAGTAAAGCGGTCCCTGAAATGTTGAGCACCTGATAAATCGCTACACCCAATAATAAAGTGGTCCCTGTAATTGGCAGAGCACTTTATAAATTGCAGAACAGAATGATCAGTTGGTCTCTACAATAGATTGAGCATCTGATCCGGAGAGAAAGTAAGAGATAAAATAATAATTGGTGTATAAAATATTGTGGCTCCGCAAGCGTAATTTCTGCCACCGGAATTGAGGCATTAGTTGGCACGTCACTGACTGGTGGTAGGTATCTAAAACTACGGTTTAAAATATACTTAAATGTTTTAAACCGTGTCTAAAACAGGTTTATATGAATTGGAAGTCTATATTATGCAGGGGTTAAAGTGGAGGGGGCAGGGGGCCTTAGTCTGCTTACCTCCAACGGTGTTTAAAAGCGTAAAGACCCAGAGGCCGTCCCAGGCAAAGATGGATGGACACATCGAAAGTAGACCTGAAAATAGGGAAAGATGGTGGGAAATATTGAAAGTAGCGAAGTCACTGATTGGGTGAAAAGCTGCAAAGAAGAAGAATTTGTTCACATCAGACTTTTCAGTCACCACGTTTTATTTCACTCGTCTGATACACGTCAGCCACCGTTTCAACCTGTGCTTTACAGAAATAGATCTGTGTGACACCGTGCCATGACACACTGTCCATATCTTTCTGCTTTTATATTTGTCCTGTCTTAGATCCTGTAGTGAAGTTTCTTAACGATACTTTGTTCAATCGAGTAGACTGGGTGTTCCAACAGGATTCGGTGATAGTCCATAAGGCAAAAACAATCCAAACGCCACTTGAAAACAATGTTCCACATTTCATGAACGCGTCTGATCGGCCCTCCGTAAGCCCGGACTTAAACCTATTTGATTATGAGTACCTAATGGAGTATTTTAGAGAAAGATTCTGTAAAAACCATCACGAAAATTTGGAGTCGGTCAAGCGAAGGACTTTGAAGCCAGCTGTAGAAATTCCAACGTATACAACGTACTTGTTGCCACCGTTTAGGCCGCAACGTTTACGCCGTTGTATTGAAAAGGAAGGAGGGCATTTTGAGTAATTTATGTATGGTTAAAAAGTCATCCGTGTCATTCAAATATAATTTTAAAATTTTCGTACGATGTTTTGTTTTCGTTTCATAAACGTTTGAAGTACTGACGGTATTTATGTCCAAACCAGGTATATATAAGCAACTGTATTAAAAAAAAAAAAAAAAAATATATATATATATATATATAAACAATAAAGCGGACTGCTCGCTCAAGTGAGTTGCATAATTGACACGGTTTACCGACCAATAGCTATGTACTATATAGGTATGATTTAAATTTGGGAATAGTTAAAAATGTAAATTAGAGGGATAATATGTAAATAATAATAAATAATTTTACGAATATAAATTAAAATTTATAATATATTGTAAAGGTTTTTTTTTTTCGTATACTTCAAGGTTTTTAGCCCGGAACGAATTAGGTATAGTTGAACGAGCCTGGTGGTGGGCGGTATTTCGTAACAGCTCGGTCTACGGACAGGCTCCTCGGATGCGTGGTTATGATTCAATTATGTAATTCACCCGGCAGACTAGATTTCTGCAAAATGGGGATTACCGTTAATTCGACCGGATTGTTCCGTGATTAGCCATTGAGTTCATAGATGCTCCAATATGAACCCCGGCAACTTAATGCCAATATACGCCACTGTCTGTCCCCAGGGTTTATCAGAATTTATATTATGCATATTTTATATTTATATGCCTATAGGTACCTATGAATTTATATATTATATACGTATAGTGGTGCATGTTATTTTTGTTTTCAGTTTTTTAAGAACATATTGTATTAAATACGCTTCAGGTAACCACAGTTTTAGGACTCGTGAGAAATATGTAATGGAAAACCAAAAACGTTTACCTATAGATATTCGTATAATTTTTCTTCTGGATTTAAACAATGCATATAACAACCATAACAAATTTAATATTTTTACAATCGTTGTAATTTGTAACTGTGTAACCATATAAGTTACGAGTGTTAGGATAAACAGTACGAAAAATCATTATGAAGCCCAGATTAATAAAGAAAATGTTTACTTCCAGTAGGTACCTATGCGATACAAATATTATTTCAAGTTTAGAAAAATAATATCAGGTATGCTTTAAGCCACCATTAAATACATTTCATTGTAATTTTACTACGAACTTTATAATAACGAATAAGTAAAAAAAAAAAAAAAAATCATTACCCGAATCTTACCGAATACAATTTTTTTCTTGAGCAATTTATGGATCAGAAATTTGTATTTAACGTCAGTTTTCTGAGTTTTTGTCATTCCCCCATTTATTTTGAGCCACTTAGACCGCTGTGCAGGCCAATATAGGTATATACGTACGTATAATGTAGGTGATGTTATAATACATTTCCTAATAGAATCTCTTGTCTGCGGGGATTAGAGATGAAGTTTTTTTACGTTTTATTTTTATCATCTATATGGATACCTTGCATACAGGTAAAAATAATAATAATAATAATGATAAAATGAAAAGTATTAATTTAGTATATCTAATTAGCAACTTTACCTAAGTTATCAACACGGTAGATTATAATATAGGTACATTGGTTATCAAAATATACGATATTCATGTGTTGAATTAGGATATTGTATTGAATAAAGAAGACCTTAGGGATAACTTAGTGTTGTTAGGGCTAATACATTTTTTGAAAATTCAATTCAAAATTTGTACGTTATATCAATATAATATTATAAAATCGGACACGTGTTTTTCTCATACATACAACATTATAGGTAATCGGACAATTTTTATTAAAATTAAATAATTATGCTAACAGTTTAGATTCTTATATATTAATACACAAACACAAACATGTTTTAATCTGATTCAATACATAATAATGAGTATAGGCACTCTTATAATTTGTAATTCAAATCATGATGTGAAATGACGAGTAGGTAATACCACCTATGATATAGAGTACGGCGAGAGTGAAACATAAATAATGGAATAGTACTTTTCAAGAAAAGTCAGAGATCTTGAAATTGGATTGCTAGTGTAATGAGTTATGAGTATATGATTTTCTTAAGTGGATTCAATACGTTGTAACGATTCCACGTTATTGTTGTTTAGACGGAGATTGGCCGACGGATCGTCTGAAGAAAAATAAATTCGTGTCAAAATTAATTTATATATGTACCTAAATAATGTATTTTCTTACACTATACCGGTATAATTATAAAACCGTTATTCACCTGAAACCCTGAATAATATTTCTCGATCTCATCCCCGAAGTTTCCATAAAGTTCGGTATCACTGGATACGTGAATTCACTTCTACCTATTGCTATGTTTTGTTTCGGATTCATTGTATTTGAGACTTTTGAGCTTTTTTTGTATTTATACCACCAGTACTCGAACGCTAACGTAAAACAAGCTAATCCAATTCCAACAAATATAACGATAAAGACTCCACCTAAAATAAACAAAATACAGTAGATACATATACTATAATAAAATGTATTAAAAATTACTTTATTTTCCAATTCAGGCCAGAAAACTTTAGGATGTAAATAAAAAAAGATAAAACGTATTTAGAACACGTTTTCCGGGAAGTTGATATATACTTAGCAAGGTATGGGTATTGAGTAACAATACCATATTATACTTGAGTGATAGAACCAAATAGTAAAATATAAAGGATAGATGCAGTTGGTAGAAATGAAAAGCTTATAGTATTACGGTTGTTTCCTAAAAATATCACGAGTTATTCAGATTTGACAATAAGCTATAATGTCTTCATTAATTTTACTGGACTTTTCTATAATTTATAATAATATTGTGAACAATTTGTTACGTTAAAAATATCACGATATTTAGTGTAAATTACTTTTAAATAGTAATTGAATTACATTTGTGTCACTTGAAATGGTAATTAACGTAACTACCTACTACTGTGTTACTCAAAAAGCAATGCTGGGCAAGTTAATGATTTTTTTTTAACTGAGTTAAGTTAAATTAATAGAAAAATATATGAAAAGTTTAAAGTTAATAGTTATTTTTTTTTCTTAACGATTAAGTAAGTTAAAAAAATAACTTATTAACTTAAGTTAATTTTTTTTTTATGAATCAATTTAATAGATAGGTACTTAGGTACCTAAATATTGTTCATGGGTGGAAAATGAAATATATTCCTCAATTTATATATATTACGGGGAGATTTTATTATATAATAAATAACACTTATTATTTTATTGTATTGTTGTTTTATTTATACTTTCAGAAAATAAATAATTTATATAATATAATGATTAATAGAAGTGATACAAACGACTTTATTCTTATTCGACCATTCTGACAATAGACACAGCATAATATCAAAATGTATCAATTATTTAAAAATTAACTTAACGATTTTTAATAAAAGTAACTTTTTATTATTATTTAAAAGTTAATATAACCAAAAATAAGTTAATTAATAAGTTAAGTTTATAAAATAATTAAATATAAAAAGTTAAGTTAAAAGTTTAGATTAAATTAACTGTTAACTTTATTAACTCATTAATTCTCAATATTATCAAAAAGTAATTGCATTACAGTAACTTTTAACTTAGTTAAAGTTAATTTTTTTTTATAACACTGCATATAATACAATGGTAATGTATGTAAAGTCAAATTTTATAGTATGTATATAGTTCTGTGAAATTATTTTACAATCATATATACAGTTTTGGGTAAAATAGTTGTTAAATTATTTAAATTATATATTCCAAATACTTTCAAAAAAAGTATTCAGAATATGTATTCAAATACTTTATGATAATGGTATTCCTAAATAGTGTTAGAATACTTTTTCTTATTTTTAGGTACGTACTAAATTTTATTAATGTAAATATTAAGTAATAATTATATTATTATTTAATCCAAAATAAACAGCCAACAATGTGTGTATGAGAATTATTAATTATTTTAGGATTTGTGCGAACAATTACATTCAATTTGTAAGCCTGACGGAAACATATAGAAAAAAATAATTTTAATATTTATAATAAAATATTTTTAAAAGTATTTAATATACTGTATGAATTAGTTATTTTTTTTTAAAAAAAAAAGTATTTTAATTACATTTGGAATACTACCCAAGTCTGTATATATGAAATATAAAAATGCTAACATTACGAGGCATGTCCAGAAAGTAAGAGTACTGATTTTTGTATGTAATGTAATTTGTTGACAATCACAGTGCTTTCTAGAGAAAACCCTCTGAATTTGAATGAGCGTGGAACAGCTCAGTAGGACGAAAACTTTGGTCATAGTAACTTGGCGCTCAAAATATGTCTTTCGAAAAGTGTGAGGTACGAGCCGTAATCCATTTCTTTCTCACGAAGAAAAATCACCATTAGAGATTTTGAAGGAGATCAAAACTGTTTATGGTAACGAATCTTACGAATGTGTTTAAGTGGTGTCTTGAATTTAAGAATGGCAGAATGATTGTTCACGACGATCAGACGAGTGGAACATCAAGATATTCAAAATCGTAATTTCAGTCAAAAAAATTATGGCTTCTGTTTTTTGGGATGACAAAGGAATTATTTTGATCGAATTTTTGGCTCATGGGCAGACCATAAACTCGGAGAGATACTGTAACATCCTAAAAAATTGGAGGAGGGTGAGCCAGACCAAAAGAAGGGGAGTGTTGAGGAAGGGAGTCTGCCTGTTGGACGACAACGATTTACCTACATATGTACAAAACATTACAAACTGTAATTTTTTTGAATTCACAAAATCAGTACTCTTACTTTCTGGACATGCCTCGTATATATATATATATATAATGATTATTAATAAATGAATAATTAAACATCGTAATTATATCGGAATATGGAATTTAATTACTACACCGGAATTTGTGGTAAATTAGTACCTATTTTAATTGATTTTTCAAAATAATGTATGATGTATCAATGTATAATAATGTATAACATGTGATCAAAGATAATATTGTCGAATATTCGTTATTAATAATATCAAATCAATTATCCTCTCGAGCTGAATTTATACATACGTCTTTTTATCTGTAATGAATCCCCTCAATCTCATTAAAATCATAAATACACTAATGCATACGAGATATATCCAAAATTAATCGTTACGAACATAGTATCGATGTTACAATGTGTGATATATATTTAAAAAGATTTTTCTACCAGAATGTAATAAATTTCTATACGTAATTATTTATATACGTTAAACTAATCATTTTACACTTACCTAATTTACCATTAAGGAAATAATCATGTAGTTTTTCACGGCAATGAATATAAAATGATTCATAAATCTACTAATTTAATTCTTTAAAATTCATAAAAATCAAAATTACTATAAAATCAATCAACTCTGATTTATTTAGCAGTGTTAGTACACCTTCATAGGAAAAAATAATAAATAAATTATGCTGACATAAAATAAAATTATAGTACTAGGTAAGTGTAATAACTAATAAAAGATTACCATTTTGCTAGGTACTACAAATAAATTGTAGGGTAAAAAATTATATCCCTTAACATCCCTTATTATATTATATATCCCTAAATCTATCAATTGAAACGATTTCTTTAATATTTTTCTAAAATATTCTGGATTGCGATGAGTTTTAAGATGTATTTCTGTCAAATCAAAAGTAATATACATAAAAAAAAAAAAAAAAAAAAAAATAAATAAATAAATAAAAAAATACTTTTTATTTATTATATAGACAAACATAATATTATACCTATATTGTGGATGCTTATGCCATCGGATTGATTATCTTGTTTTTCACATTGTATTTTTTCCGGGTTCAAATTCCACCATGTTTCTTTCAATTTTTCCAATTTTCGTTTATTCAGCAACAGTAAGATAGCATTATTGAATTGATCTTTTAACGGAGATCCTTGTTGAACAGCAATGGCATATGGTTTTCTAGAGAATTCATCGCCGACCATTTGTAAATAACAGTCGATCATTACTTGGTACCTAATGTCTGTAGCATCGCCTACAAAAGAACAATATTATCCTCAGTGTATTATTCATGGGTAAATCGACGTTTGGATGTATTGAATTTAGTACCTACCTAAATAAGCAAATCCCTCACTAGACGATTTAGAACTTTTAACTCTTTCGATAGCTTCTTCTAAAGTGTTCGGTAGTTTGGCTTCTTTCATAGCTTGCCACATCTTTGTGTATTTGTCACTAACTGGATAATCCCAAACGGCTAATTTTGCTCTTTCTACTTCACTGAGACTGTCATTTAAACTCATATCTTTCCATATTCTAAAATTGACAACAGTAATAATATTGATAACTTTTTCGATTTTTAGCGTAAGATAAAAAGTTACAATTGGCTTAAGTATAAAAACACACACACATACATACACACACACACACACACACACACACACATATACAGAGTATTTAATATCATAAATTGTATAGAAAACTATGTTTTTTTTTTGGAATTTTCACGAGTAGAAAGATAATAATGTAAAAAATGTTATTATCTTTCGATTCGTATTAAAATTAAAATTCTTATTTCAAAAAGTTTATAATTTATTGATTTAAAAATATACTTCTGAATAAATAAAACTTAAAGATAACTTAACCAGCTAATTTACTTAATAAAAGTAAAGAGAAACAATGAATGTATTTATTATAGCTAAATTTACATAAAATCAAATAGGTAGACAATTTATATTTGTATATATATATATTTATTTAGAATTTATACTCAACTCATAAAATCGTGTTTCAATGTCCGCCATTCTTTGAAAATAAGTCATTGTCGCTGAACCATTCAGTGGAGCGTACTGTATTTTATATTGTTTAGATAGATCGTCCAATGATTCTACGGGAGTATCTAACCGAGATACTGTTAAAAAAGCTGCTAAATTAGCTGTGTAAGATGCTATTATTATAAAACCAAAGAGCCACCATGTAGCAGCGACTAGTCTACCAGAAAGATTTTTAGGAGCCTCACCTCCACCCTATTAAATGATAAAACAAAAAACAATTGTTTTGTATACATTAATAATAATTATAATTGTATGCATTGGTTTTGGTATATTAGTATAAATATTGAAATTTATATTGTTATTGGTATTGGTATTACTATTGTTCATTATTCGGCTACTACCAGTATTGGGTAAATTCGATACTTTTAAAAAATAATTAAATTATATTACAAGTTACATTACATTAAAGTAATTCAGTAAAGTAACTCGATGAAAATAATTTGAAGTAACTTGAAAGTAATTAAATTACTTTAATGTAATGTAACTTGTAATATAGTTTAATTACTTTTTAAAAGTATCTAATTTAGTTATTTAAAATAACTTTTTTTCCTTACATATTAATTTATCAAAGCTAAAATCAAGTTATCGCATTTGAGGGGTGTCTAATAGATGATGGGTGTCATATAGATACATATCAAGAATTACAGATTTATATAGGTAGGTACATACTACATTTATACTCGTAATAAGATGTATTTAGCTAAATTCATAGACAGCACTAAAGTTTTTCCCGAAATTTTATGTTACCTATTTAAAATCACATGTTGAATGATAGAACAACTATTCTGTGGAGATTTGTCCGATTAAAAACAAAATGCACAATTTAAAATTACGTGCAGTCACTGTATAAAGGTGCCTTCACATGACATCGTTTCGTTTATAGAGAGCGGTTTTAGGTTAATGTCAGATAATGGTAATCTATGTAAATAATATTATTGAAAATAGTTATATTTCTAATAATTTAACTAAATAAATTATAATACATGCACTAAACGTCTATATGCTACGCACTAGCAAATACTCGAACATTGATAAATATTTGAGCAAAGTGAATGTGAATTATGACCGTTGTATTTGCATTGCCCTGATAACAATATGCCATTGTAATCACACATCAGCAAAGTTAAATATTATTCAACTGTACGGTAATATTTGGTAACACGATCGATTGAAAATTTAATCACAGTGTTTAGTCAATCAAATTGCCGAATTCTTAACACGTCATGTTAAATTATGAACGACACAAAAATGAAAAACTAACCATAGTGTGTGCATCTTGGCATCACATTAGACCGGGCGCTCACTTATAAGGCGCACCTGCATTAAGTAGCAGCAAAAACTTAAAATCAGGATTAGTCTCATCAAAAAACTAGCAGGAACCTCATGGGGAGCATTAACAAGCGTACTTAGAACATCTTCTATAGACCTGGTCTAATCAGTCCAGGAGTACTACGCCCTCGTGTGGGAAGGTAGTTCTCACACCCAGGTGGTAGATAAACTCAAAAAAGCCATAGACTTTTTTTTTTTTTTTTACGCTATTTATCTACTACCTACCGGTATCCTACTCGACGATCCCAGTGCACATTTTTTTTAAATGTTTTATTTTTAATTGGTTTAAATGATCGATACTTTAAATACTTACCTATTTATAAAGATTGGTTATATTAATAATATGATGTGTTTGGTTTAACTCGAGTTTCACACGAATGCGTTTTTGAAGTTATAGTGGTATTTGTTAAATTAAAATTATTACCTGTGGAGTTAGAGATGTCATACAGAACCATAGACATTCTTTTAAGTTGAACTCTCGTTTTTCTTCGTCATCTTTATATTTATTTCTGTTATTTTGGTAACTATATGGGCTCCAGCGATCGAATACCCACATTAAAAAGCTGAAAGGCAAAAGATTCATTTTTTACTTTGGGATTAAAAAGAAATATGCTTGATAAATTATGTATAACATTACATATTGTCATTGAAATATATATATTGTATAGGAAAATATTGTTTTTACTAAGATATTCATCGTTGACCAGGAAATTACGAGAAATTCTTAGATTGGGAGTTATTGTTGAATCATATAAAAATTATGTATGTATAAATAATATATATGTATTATATAAGCTATTGAAATAAATTGAAATGCATCAATGTATTTTTTAACAAGGATAAATTTAAAATATCGTATATTTATGTTTTGGTACGACATACTCAAGCTCTGCCTTTAATTAAATTATTTGTATATTAAGTATGTAATTTATCTATTTAAAATTCGTTCGGTTTGTTAAGTTATTGTTTTCAGTAATCAGGAAATATGTACAATTTAAAAACATCTCAATTATTATTAGGGCAATTAAGAAAATTCCTGGTTAACGATGACGTTTACGACATTAATATTTTTAACTTTAATATATAGATATTTTACCTGGTGAAAAAATAAGCTCCGAGTATACACATCCACACGTCATTTTCTAGAACCGTAAGAAATTTAAATAACGAAGTGGGTGTTTGCGGTTTTTTCATTAAAATTGTTATCCCAACTAAATCATAGTAAGGTACTGTGAAATCCACAACATTTTCTCTCTCAGCCATTACTGAAAGAGAACCCAATGCAATATCAGCTCTCTAAAAAATAATAATTAATTTTTATATGATAATAATACTCGTAAAAACGAGTTATAACTAATATTTTATACATATACCTTTTCGACAAGTTCCTTGACCATTCCGTTCCATTGACCATTTTCGTCCATATTTCCTGAATAATATTATAATATACTCTATACAGTTGTATCGACCATATTATTTTTGGAATTAAAATTTTACCAAAATTGTTGTCGGGAGCTATATATATCTCGTACTCGAAACCAATCAATTTTCTAATTTCTTCAATTAAATCAATACAATAGCCTTTGAATTTTACACGTTTACCATCTTCGTCATTGACTTGTATCATAAATGGATTTTGCTAAGACATTAGAGGCACAATTAACATCGTGTTTACACTTTATTGAGTTTATCGATGAAGTATATATTAGTGTATAATTTTAACAGATAACATTCATTATTTGAGAGAGTATAATAAATTGTTTGCAAAATTTTCTTTCCAGGAGACATATTTTATTAAATGATTGAATATAATATTATCACCCTTTCCAATGCAGGTAATCTTAACTAAATAGTACCTTTTTATTTTTAAACGGTAATTTCAATTTTTAATTTAAGAAATATATTAAGATATTTTTTGATTAATTCAAGTGTTAATTATATCTTGAACTTATTTGATGCAAGTCGTTTGACATGTAAAATAACTTTTCAAAAAAACGCTTGAATTTTTTTTAATACCAGTAGTTTTAGGTACTACTTAATGAAATAATGACGAATGCTTTACAGTAGGTAATGGAAGTCACATGGTAGTATTTCTTAACAAATAATGTTTATAAATTTTAACACGAAATAAACGTTTTCTTCTTATATATTTTTCCTTGGGAAGTTTTGGCCATTATTTCCACTTGTAAGACATTTTATCTTTGAATATATTTTGTTTCTGGAAATTTTTTGTAGATTACCGAGTACAAAAATGGTAAAAATAAAATTATATAACTACTAAATGTTCAAAACGTAGCAAGATTAAAAATTCTAGAAACAGTTAGTTTTCCAAAAAGCATATACAGTTCAAATAATGTTAAAAGAATAATCATCCAGAATTATTGAGATTAATATTAAGTATAATGAATATTGTATATATATATATACTATATAGTGTTATATTTATTTACCAATACGGTAACCACTCTGTATACAGTAACTGCTGAAAAATGTGACATGTTTGCCGCGTCCTTTACAACGATCGGGGAATTGAGACTTGCCTTCCACGAGCCCACGTTTTCGGCGCTAATTGATTGACTATTTAATACTGTCACTTTCTCCAGTCTCATTGTGAATTCTTCATAACTGTGGCCATTCGTGTCGATTTGAAATGGAGCGTATGATGGCGGTTCCGTCATCTTGACCGAAAAACGTATTATCATTAATAGATATTATGAAAATGATTTGCACGATTTTTTAAATTTTAAACATTACATCTTTTAGATATCTTCTTAAATCTACATTTCTCCTAGGCAGTGGACTTTCTTCGTTGTATTCATCGCACATTGTGTAATTCATATTGACCTGCCATTCACCACTATTCATCATGGACCTTTAGAATTTTATTTGAAAAATATAAACAATTTAATATACAGTTTATAACAATTAAATTATAGTTAAAATATATAATAAAAATTGAAAATCAGTCATAACTAGTTTTTACTAGTAAATAATCAATCATAACTTTCCGACCAGTCACTATTTATAGTGTGAACAAAATAATAGACAGAAAAAGTAAGGGGGTATTATGTCTTACATAGTTTTATTGTATTTATACATGGCCTAATTTTTGGAGGGGCTTTGAGAATTTCCATGTGGAACTTGGTATTCCCAAATTCACCCTCTTTATTTGCACATATAAACTAGTTTTTATTAGTTCGTTTCAGCTAAGACTATAAATTGTACTGGACTGTTAAGACAAAACTATAATAGAATATAAATATTTATTGAAAAATGGTAATGCAAATTATAATTATTATCGATATGAACTAATGTTATAGAGTTAATAAAATTAAATATACTATAAAATACGACGTCTTACCTAATTGCTAATAGGGACCGGTAGTAAAAATCAAAATAAAACGCTGCCGTCAACTCTGGTGATGATGTTAAACCATAGGTCGTTCTTAAATTTGATAATTTTTCACGACTTCCGATATCCGGCTCAGGTTTTATGAATAAAATGGTAGCGTTAGAACAGGCACATTTGAGCGATCCTTTGTCCTGTAAATAAAGTAAATATTTGTAAAATATTACAAACTACAGTATATTATTACTACAAATACTGTATTTATTTATTAAAAAGTTAGAGATTTCTTTTTCAAGTTATGTTATGAGTTTTTCATTTTTACTCGAGGGAATTACATATCAAAAAATATAAATTTAAAGTAGAATAGCCCCTCCAGATATAATAGGCAAAATATAACAAAAGAAAGAACAAAACAAAAATATAATTCTGTAGTGTTTGGAAAAATACAAATTTACATTTATCTAAAATCCAGAAAATCGTTCATGATTATTACTGAACACAGAACAAAAAAACTAGCATTGATTAGGAGAAGAAAATGGCAAGGACGACTGATGAATCACATAGAATGGAAAACAAACACACTATAGAAAAATCCAACAGAATCCGTTCTACCGAGATATGATCTACTTTGGTTGAATACGATCAGATGTAGCCTATAGGAAAAACCAAGGAGAACAGGCATAGAAGAGTAGATTTTAACTGTCCAATTTTGCCCAATGTCAATAGGAGAAAAGATTTGTGAAATCTGTGGAAAAATGTTAAAGGGCAATACGATTAATGTTGCAGATTACTGGTAGAAGAAAGGGATATCAAATTAAACACCCGGCCGGATTTGAAAAAAATGAAGAAACACAGTAAAATTGTGTTAAAATTAGATTAAACCCTAATAAATTACAGTAGAATTAAAATTACCTGTGTGATTACATGCCATGCGTATTTTCGACCAAATAATTTATTGGAATTCGCGTGATCCAACACAGATTTGATGATGGATAATTTTCCTAAGACAAAGAAATTGACTATGTCTACATCTCGAAATCTGGTCAAGTGAAGTTTAATGCTGGTTGTATCGTCTATAGGAGCTATTATGTGCCTAGTTGGGATATTTTGCAGTAGTGATTTGTACTTGTGGTCCATTACTGGAATGAAATAAAATACATTACATTTAAAAATATTACAGAAATTAAATATAATATAATTTTATGATTTTTATGTATACTATGGTCTATGGTGGTATCTAAAAAGCCTAAATGCAATAATATTATACGAGTAAAAAGTATATTTTAAAATATGTCATTTCGGCAGTTACTAAGTGACGTTAATTAAAATCTAAAAAAAAATTATGATAAAAATACAACGTAAGAAAAACTGATTATAATTAATTCAGTTTTATATAACTATATTATGTTTATGTACTCATTCATATATATGTAGTTATACATATGTGATGACAGTCTATGAGATCTTCTCGAAAATTTAAAGTTTTTTTCCATTTTTAGATCCTGAAAGAACGACAAAGTAATATTGTAAAATGTATAAATTTTACAATGTCGTAATATTTTGGCGTATACTGTTAAAAACGTCTAGTTTACATATTAATTTTATTTACGATTATTGAAATAGTTAAAGTATTTAATTATTTACGGGGGACATAAACTATAATTATAAATAACACGTGCGTATGTAATTTATATTTAACAGAAATACAAAAATATTCAATATTTTTTTAAATATTAAAAAATCATAGCTAATTTTATATTCAATTAATTTTAAAAATGTCATAAACACTACAGTAAACTGATCGTTTTTCAAAGTGATGATTTATCATTTTTTTTTTTTTTTCATATGAAAAATAATATATTATATAGAACAATAATTGTTCGCGAATACGAACCGAGATGAGTGGATATCACTATCCTATTTACAGCGGACTCGCATATCAGGTATTACCTATACCGTTAAATTAGCAATGAGGGAAATCAAAACATTTATTTTCCCGAAAGTTGAATGAAGTTGAATTTTTTTCAAGATCAAATATGTGTATGTATTTAGCTACATTATTGTTTATAATAAGTATATTATGTGTAAATACAAAAGCATTATACCATAATTTCGAATATAATAATATACAGAATATCTGATAAGTCATTTTGCATAAATCGTATTGTTACCACATTAGTGCACGTCATTTATTTACACATTAGGCGGAATAATAGTTATTCTTGAAAAATGAAGATAACCTGCAGTAACCTGCTATATTATGCGAGTGGCATTAAGAACGATACATTTCTCTCCGATTAGCATTTGGAAAAGCGGATGTTTTTTTTAATTACGCTTAATGACTCCTCAATAATCTTAAGTGGGCGTATACAGTGAATAGTAAAACATATAAAGATGTTTTTGCTTATCTCTAATATAATACGGGTATTATCATGTATTATAATTTTGGATAAAAAATACGTATTATTATAATTTCAGAGTAGAAGTTTATCTATGCCATACATTTTTCAATATTAATTACAATAATTAAAATGAAAAATAAAATATTGATAAACTTGTTGTCTAAAATTTCGACTGTGTAAACACTATCAACTGTTAGTTATTGTGTATAACCACTAATGAGGTATTTACAATGTAAACAAAAATAAGTTGTTATCTATTAAGACAAACTTCCATAGATAGAAGTTTTCACATGTGCTTATTTTTAAATTTTTGATTAAAAAAATAAATAAATCAGTGTCTGTATTTTCGATGAACATTTTACATTTTTGTAAGTCATTAATTAATGCATTCAGAGACTCCGTTTTTGGATATAAATATATGTTTTACAACGTGCGAAAAAATGCCCGCTTAGAATCCTTTATATTAGACCCACGAATATGTTTGGTTAGGTTAGAATAGGTTAGAAAATGGTATATTTAGTCTAATATTATTCAGTAATCCGTGTTGTTGTTGATATATAAATTTTTTTTTTGTACGGTTTATTTTTCACTGCAGTATGTGTTTTAAGCCAGAGTACTCGTATGTATATATTTTACTATACTTTAATCAAATAATAAATACAATTTTAACAACATTTATCTACTTTGAGCCGTATACAACTTAAAAATAAATCATTATATATTCGATTAATTTTTTCATATACTCGTATTTGTTTTTACCGAGTAAAGTATACTTACCAAATGTATCATCGAACATAATGCCAGCGTTTGTTATGTTTTGTGCTACCACAATACTTCGTATTATTTCCGGTATAATGTCAGCGGGTGGACTTATTTGTACAAGGTATTTTTGCTGTTCCCCATCTAAATTCCTCCACTGTCTATAAAAATATAAAATTTTACGTGAATATTGCAATTTATTTTACTAAAAACTGCGTGCATTTGTTTCGGCGTGTAATTGCTACGTACGTATTTAATAAGATATATACATAAAAAATTGTTTATTATTTTGGATACTAATAATTTATATTTTTATAATTTAATATTTTATTGGGTTTATAGTGACGTTTTTTTAGCATGTTTTCGGAGGGTAATGTTTTATGACATAAATAAAGGCAGTAAGTATAATCGGAAGTATAATAGATATCCTCACTATGGATAGGAATTTGAACATAAACGGTATATTTATTTCCTTGAAATTATTTTTAAAATTTCAAAAAATTTCAAAAAATATTAAAAATCTGTCGAGTTTTCCCAACTCCTAAGAATCGTTTTTGGATTTAAATGTTTTGTATATATTTTTTCGTCAAATGCATTCGTATAAATGTACTAGTATCTACTATAGTCTTATTGCTTGAAATGTATAATACGTAATAAAATAATATAATAAATACGTTCTTTTTTCAATTTGAATTTTTATTTTTTTTTTAATGTCTGAATGAATTTCAATCGGACGATTATATAAATAAATATTAATATTACGTATAATCATTTATCAAGCAACACCCATCAAATAAATAATAAAAAGTTAAAATATATTATGATGATAACCAAAATAAAAATATACCTACTATTTAATTTAAAAGTTTATTGTACACAATAAAACAAGCATTTCAATATTTTAATATTGATCTAAAATTTAGGAAAAAATATCTAAAAATGATTTAAAAAAATTTAAATTCAAAATATTTAAATTGATTATGTATAATATTTGTCGTATTATTTTTTAAACTTTTTTGTACTATTACTATTAGATAATAGTTTTAAGTATTTGAGGAAAATAATTTAATACATTTAATTAAATTTTATGTAGAATAATTTTTAAATAGGTAGGTACTCTAAATAATGGTATTTGAGAAGTACTCAATATATTTCTGTTGAGTATAATGACTTTTAATTTAATTACTTGTATTCAAATACTTTTCGTTCTGAATAAATGTATTATTATTATTATTATATTATATTCTGAGCTATAGTAATTTTACAATGATGTTTATTTTTTTATTTTTCTGTTAACAAATTTTCGATCAGAAGACATATTTCTATCGTTACATACTTCGCCATTTTGCAAATAATATCTAGTTGGTACTTTGAAGAGTTTATTTTTAGATTTTCCAAATAGTTTTTTAATGCGTATGGAAAAACGACAAAAAAATGATGAAAAAAAGGCAAAAATACAATATTGTGATATCGACATTTTTTGTTTCTTCGTAATTTCAAAAATCATTTTTAACTTATGAAATTTATATTGAATATGAAATTGAGTTCTATATTCATAGTGATTATATTTTAAAATTTATTTCTAAAAATACAATAAAAATGTTATATTTGATATAAATGCCTAGAAAACTTTAAAAAAAATAGAATAAAGTCAAATTGCTTCAGTGTGGTCAAGCCTTGTATGCACTAAGACGGTATCAGAGGTACTACGGAACACTATATTTAAAAATGTAAAATAAACACTAGAGGACGCTACATAATCGATTTTCAGAGGTTCTGTGTAGTCAATTTTTACGGAATTTCAAGAAATTGAAAATCTAGTTATTTTTTTAAATATTTCAATATATTTAAATAGTAATTTCAATATAGTCTTGTGTCATTACCATTTTTATTGTTGTGTACTCACGATATTTGTGAAAAAAATATGTCTACTTAGATTGCAAATAAATAATTCCAGATTGATTTATGGCTATAACATTTATTATTAAAATTAAAGTAAACATTATTTCCGAGAGCACCTTGGTGTTTATTTTATTATTCCAAAAATGATGTGTAATATATTGCTTACAAGTGAACAGCCTTTTTTAGCATATTTAAAAAACTGTAACTCTTTTAAAAAAAAAAAAACTCCGAGGTGCACCCGAAAATGTTGTTTTTTTTTTAAATTTTGATAATAGGTCATTTAGTTCTAAATTTACTCTGATAAAAATTATTTGCAATCTTAGTGATCGTGTTTTATGTACCAAAAAATCCTCTATGTAGCATCTTCGTAATAGTTTAAGATGTTCATTAAAAATATATTATTTAATAAAGTTATTCAATATTGTTAGGTAATAAAGCATAAATTAAAAAACATATTTTTCATATTTCATTAGGTATATAATATATATATTATATACATAGGCGTGTCCAGACTTTTTTCGCGGGTCATTCACTCACCCTCCCCCCTCCCCAAAAAAAAGGTGAATATTTTTTTTTTTATCATTTTTTCTTATAACCAAGTAATTAATTGTTTCAAAATTCAAAGTACTAAATTCTGAATATATAAAAATGAAAAACATTAGTGACTCAAGTCTTTCATGAGCCATTGTGCTGTAAAGTTTTGTTTTCACGATGGCCAATTTTGAAAATGCACGTTCGCACGAACTGCAGCCAGTCATAGGAATGGTGGTGAAATGTACTTATTATTAAATTATAAAAATCTACAAAAATTTGTTATATCATTTGTAATTAGGAAATTAATTCAATTATTAATCGTCTTAGAAGTTATAGCTGTTCATTTATCAATGAAATCTAAAATAAGGTGCACTTCGCTCGACGGGTGGAAGCACTTATCAGATACGATACCTATTTACCTACTTTTGGTGGATGTATTGCATTTGAAAGCAATGATAAGTCATTGAACTCGAAAAAAACGATTTTGAGTGCAGCCTCAATGTACTAAAACCACTAGCTCCCTCACTACGCTCAAAATCTAAAAGACTTTTTTCCAGACGATATTTTAAATTTATTTAAACAATTAAAATAATGCACAACTAACCGTTACATAAATTTTTTTTAGATATTAAAATCTAATTTTACCAACTATTTGGACTTAAATACCTCAAAATTGATAATTTTGTTGAAAAAATTTAAACGACTATAAAAAAAATCGTGACTACATTTTTTTAAATTTAATTAGAGTAACATATATTTAACGTTGTATAAAATGTTCAGGTCTTAAAACCCAAAATTACCCCTTTTAGAACATAGAAACCTCAAAATATAAAATGTCTATAAATAGCCCACAATTGAAAAAAATTTTAATCTACGAGAATATATTGCTAAATTAAATAAATATTCGATGTAAATTTCAAGATTTGAAAGTTATTATTTTCGAAATTACGTAGAAATGAAAAATCTCGATTTGACAAAATTGTATTTTTGCTGTTTTTTCGTCATTTTTGAGTAGTTTTTCCTTACATATTAAAAAAAAAAAATTCATAATAGTAGATATAATTTATATTAGCCACAGACATATAAATGTTGTCATGAATATATTTGTAATATAGCACAAGCTGGGTATAGTTATGATTAAGGTGCGGCTTTTAATGCAAAATACATTTTTTTTGTAGGCCGTCTAGAACAATGCTTTCCAAGTACAAAATTTGATTCATACATCATAGACTAAGAATGAACAATCCTAATAATTTATAGTTTGCCGACTTAAAATTCCAAAATACTTCATAAACGTGAATAAGCATAAACAAAAAAAAAAGGCATAGACTTTTTCTATTTGTCGATTGAACTTAATTTTTCCGACTGCAGATTTCCGAGGCGAGGGGTTCAAACACCCCCCCCCCACCAAGAATGGCCTTAACCCGAAGTCATAATATTATACACTTTAATTTTATTTTGGTTATACCTACGTAGGTATTTCAACAACCAAGTTTTCAAGTTGAACGCGTAGGTACCAAAAACGCGTTTTTTATCACCCAATACAAAACATTTTTCAAGCTAAAAAGAAGATAATATAGATAATACCTATGTGAAAAGTCGGAAGTTAATAATAAAATAAAATCTTTTATCGTATACCTATATTGCCTAGCAGTATTTACATTTTCATTACCTACGCAGAAATTATGATAAAATTGCACTTACCTTGACCTGTAGGTAATGAAAATCGAGCAACGAAAATGCTGGTATCGCCCGCTGTAGGTGAATAAACAAAGTCGTGAAAACAAAAAAATTGCCACTATCTATAATACTATCTAGGTACTAGAACCCTGCACGGGCCGAGCCGAGCTAGGAATATTATTATAGCTAAAATAATACAACTAGCTAATATTATATAGCTAGAAAATTCATATTTTATGTCTAAAGCGCCTTGAAATTATTTTCAAAATATGCAATTATACGAAATCGTACGTTATGGATACGTCATTACATTACAATACACAATAAATAAATCACTTTATATTACCCAATGGATAATTAATATTATAATAAATAATATATTAATATCATAATTTGACAGTTTTAAGAGATATAAAATTATGCTGCAACAATGAATAAATGAAACATTGGGTAGGTAAGTTAGGTAACTATATTGTACATAAATAAACATTATAAAACATTAAAAACCCAAATAATATATATTATACACAGTAAAAGTGTACCTATTATTTTTTGCGATTAAATATTATAAGTCACACGAACCCAAGTGTATTTTATATTATATTATATTTTACACATAGATACTTCCTAATTATTTTTTATATAGGTACCTACACTACATTTAAAGTTGTTATTCATATTATAAAATTATAAATTATAATATATTACGATTTTTCTTTTTATTTAGTAGATCACAATATAGCCATTTACTTATATTAGATGATAGGTAGGTAGAGTAGGTACTTACTGAATTTGCATCATTAATTAATAATAAATTATACTTATTATACACACTTATTACTGTCTTGGTAATAAAATAAGAGTGATCTAATTTTATTAACTAATTGTACATTAACAATTGTATATTAACCGCACCAGTCCTAAATATTTTATATGAATGGGTCGGACCAAATATTTACCAATTGCCTAATACTTACTCGGACTGGGTGCGTTTTATTTTTAATATTTAATTTTGGACGGGCTTAGGCTTAAAACGTTAGGCTCATGCAGGCCTCTAGTACATACCAATGTTATAGTAAGTATAATATATAAAATTGTGCTTATGGTTGTAATGGAGTCAATTAATCAAACACAGTTAAAATATTACTAATAGGTATTGTTTAAAATAATTTTTATTATTAGCAACAAGAATTCGTTTTAATATTTCACCATTAGCCATTGAAAACTATTGATTAGTAAATTAAGTTCAAGTTAAATTAAAAATTTTTATTTTATTTTTATTCTTAGCTAAAATTTGCACGGAATTTGTATTTAGCTGTAGGAAATTGCATTCCCTACATTTTATATAAATTCCACGGATAAAAAATAAAAAATACTAATAAGACTAGCATAATAAATACCTATTATCCAAGTACAGAACATGTTAATCATTTTTAGTTTCACAAATTATATAAATTTTTTTGTATACAAATAGGTACCTATATAACTACTATTGGAATTAAGAAGCAAAATTACTAATATATGAATTTTTTGTATGTAAATTTAATTGAGGACATATAGTAGGAAGGGACAAGTAAAAGAGTGATAAGTTTTTGTGAAGAAACGGAGGATTTCAGTGTTAAGTAGGAGTGCACCAAGATTTGGCCTAGTCCTTACTTCATTTCCTTGGTAATGGTAATAGATAATATAAAATATTATACAATGCGAGGTGGTACCATGGCACATACTGTTAGCAGAAAAATAGAAAAATAGAAAATACAAAAATAGAGAAAGTTCTAAGGAAATTAACAGCTAATTTGAAGGGTGGAAAAATTATCTTGCAAGGGAAAGGATAAAGTATTACTAGGGGTAAAACAAAGTATTAAAATATCAAAACAGCTACAATAAAATAAGCTAAAATGGCACTAATTATCTTATGCACTGTTGATTTATTAGATTTTGACTAGGTAGGTCCTGGAGTCCTGTCCTGCTAACAGTTTCTTCTAATTTAGCCCGAGGCACTACTTTGTTGCTGGGTCCCGTATAGTCTCAAATCATTTCATGATTATTCCCATATAATAATAAACTCTCACCCCACATGAAAAAAATGCAATATTGTTAGGAGATAATAGTTTAGTAAGTTTTAGCACCACCAACACAGAAAAATCTAACGTAGCTGTTATTTGAAATGTCATGTTTTTCAATTACATTATATTTTATTTTATTTTACAGGTGTTCAAATATAAAATATGAAAATAACTCCTTCCCACTGCATAGATTCAGCTATCATATTTTATGTAATGCAATAACTTCTTCTGTCAAATTTTCTTCAGAATGTGATCATGGAACAGAAATCTAGAAGGCTTATTTATTATTTACTTATTGGTATTGTTTATTTTTACATTTATTGTATGTTATTTACTTATTATAATTTTTGGCGAGTCAAACACATCATCTGCGTATCATCCTGTAATCTTTTTAAAATAAATTCATCAATAATTGTGTTTTTAAAAAAAATCTAAAAATATTTCACATCAGAAAACTTTGACCAAGAACTCCTACCCATATTTGAAAAAGTACATGTCTGTTTTAGAAACAAGTCAATGTAAAAACAATATATAAAAAGTATTTTTAATTTAATTTAATCTCCCTCATGTTCAATCTACTTGAAACCATGGAAGATTTTTAGGTACACAGAAATGAGCTGGGACACAAACGATGAGTAGCTGTTAGTAATGAGATAAATATATTTCACATCACAATCTAAACCAAAGTTGTTATAATTCGTTCTTAGATTTTTAAGGAAATTTATCATTAATTTAATAATAATAATAATACATTTTAATTAGAATCTAGATATTGGTACTCTCTTCCCTGGTTTAAGATAACTTTAATCACAATTAATTTATATAATCATCCTAAATATGTTCACTATTTCACTATTAGTGATTGTTTAGCATATAAAAATCACCAATTCCAAAATGTACATTTTGAAATTCCTAGATATAGCACAAAAATGGTAAAAAATGTTAATACAATAATATGGTACTAAGGGTAATATATAGTAGAACTTTATTAACCCAGACTAATTGGGGATCTAGATTATCCGAATTAATGAAAGTCTGGATTAAACAAAATAACCAAAAACCGTGTATTATATAGATTTAAGAATATGTATTATAATGAACATGATATAATACATCACCGTATTAGGCCCTACAAAATTATTAGTAAGTATACATAATCATATCATTACAAATTATGACGATAACATGGGAAATTTGTGGAAATCGTTCTCGTGTTTATTTTAGTCTGAGGCACAAACTGAGTAGTTCACATATTATTTAACGGCTCTTCGGATGTGAAGTCCGGATTAATGCAGTTCTACTGTACTTTATGTAAATTTCAAATCTCTAAAATAAAAATTTTCAAATTATTACAAAATAATCAAAATTAATTTTGTGACAAATGTTGAAAAATGACTTCTTATTCCAATTATGCATACAAATATATTTCTATATTTTAAAATTCCTTGCTTTTCTAAAAATTTGAAATATATTAAAGAACAATTCCCCTTCCCCTAGAATGCCAGTTATTCAAAATATGATTAATGAATTGTATTTCAATAAATAGTTCAAAATGTAAGAAATTTCACATTAATTTGAAAAAACATACAACATGTATTAACTATTTTTTTAATCTTATACACATTAAATCAGTTATTTAACTAGGTATTCTAGTATAATATAATACGCCATAAAATATGATAAATATGTAAGTTTATTTGAAATCGAAAAAGTTATTTTTTATTCTTGATTAAATTTAAATTTAATTTGTATACAAATACAAACATTTTCTGCTAATTTTGTGTAAAAAATATAATTAGTTAGAATTAAAGTTAGAATAGTGAAGAATTTATTTATTTATGTCACATGACGGATATACTTGCAGTTTAATGTGAATGTCACATCGTTCTGCCTTCCTTTTTTTATGAGTTTCTTAGCACGTTTCATAACTGGATTGTGTTTTGCCTCTTTTTCTGTTAATGCATCATCTGGAATTGGCACCCATACTTCCATACGTTCGTATCCCGGAGGAGGCCCAGGTGGACGAACAGTGTAATCAACAAGATTAAGTTGTTCAATAGGAGTTACAGTTGGTTTCATTGATGCTATTTCTTGAGAAATTAGTTCATCCAAGTAAGATTTAGGTGTCATAATGGTGTGAAAACTGTCGACTGTGAAACAAAAAATACAAACACTGGTAATATGAAAAATATATGTATGCACATATAAATTAATATTGATTAGAAAACTAAGAGTAATCTTATGTAAGCAGAATTAACTATAATATACAGTTATTTTTAGTTTTAAACATATTTTTGCATTTAAAAATGTCAATTGAAACAAAATGTCTATTTGCAACTAATATCAAGTTTTCAATGAAATTCAAATGTAATAGACGAGTTTTGAATAAAATTGGGAAATCTATCTTAATGTTTCACTATCAATTATTAGTTTGTTTGTATACCATAATAAAATAGGATATGCAATTTGAATGAAATTTATACATTTATTACAAGATACAAAACAAAAATATGAGGAACATATTTTGAAGTACATTATAACATAATATAATGCTCTCCTTTAATTAAGTTATGTCAACACCATAATAATTAATATAATAGCTATTTTATAATTGATTATTACCTTCATCTTGCATACCATGTAGAAACTCTAGCCATTCTTTATCTTCTCCAATCAAATTTTGCAATGGCACAGGACCAGAATCCCTAGTGTTCATGTATTCACGTTTTACCGTAGGTTCACGGTTTATACTTTGCGATTTTGTTTGATTTTCTTTACCCATTTTTGAATCCTTTTCATCCACAACTTCATCATCTGATTCATCATCTTCAGAACTTGAACTTTCTTCAGATTCATCATTATCACTATCCGAAAAATTATTGACTTTAACTTCAAATGCAATTTTCCTTAAATCTCCATCTAATAATTCTCCCAATTGTCGCCCATACATAGTGTCTTCAGTATCTTCAAGCATATTATTTGATTCATTAGCTTTATCATCAATTATTTCACAATCTTCAGCCTGTTGAGTAATCCCACCTGACTTCCAGACCATTGGTTCATCCAAATTTTTTAAATTTGTCAAATGTGTACCACTCATACTATTTTCATATGTATTTGGTGGTTTACCTTTGTTCAAGAACTTAATGTTATTATTCTGAGGAACATTTAAATCTGTTATATCCTTGTCTGTCATTTCTGAGTTATTTAAAATTGCATTTAAAGTTCAGTAATGTCATTCAAATTATAGATCAGCACTATATTTAAATTCAATATTCCAGATAATTGCAACCCTTTCTCCTCTTTTTCTTCTTATTAGCGATAAATAATTGCTTTCTATAAAAACAATTTTGTAAAATTTATAACATAAATATTATGTGTACCTATATAATTTTATATTTTGATATACATATATAGATCCTACATAGCCAGAGGAAAAAACTGGGATAACTGGGGATGAACTGTACTCTAAGCACACTATTTTTTAATATTTATACAAATTAACTTATTTTTTTAATATTATATATATATATATATCATATTATGTTTGCTTTGAACACAACAATACCATTTTTAAGGGGTTCTGTATAGGTATTTTTACGAAATTTTAATAAAAATAAATATCTGAAAACTTAAAATATTAAAATACGTTTTAAAAGTAATTTAAAAATAGTCTAGTACCAATATCATTTTTTATTATAACGATAAAAGTAAAGGGTCATAAAGTAAAAAGTCATCAACCTTTTTCTGTGCCAATTATTTTTTAGTTTTCCGACTAAATGCTGACAAAATACTTCCTAGAAAAATATTTTTTTTTGTGCCAAGTAGACATACATTTTCCGACTTATTTCCTAAGTGAGGGGTCACGACCTCTTAAACCCCCTTTTTTCCCACAGACCCTGTAGATACCTAGTACCTACCTATAACTATTACTGTCAAATTACATTCAGTATCTATATTTTATTTAGAACTCAGTTCCATTTTGGTAGTTACTAATATAAATCTATTATATATATTTTCGAGATTTTTTAATTTTATCAGAGTAACCAAATTTACAATGTTTAGAATTTTGTCTGTACCTGCTTAACGATCGAGTCGAATTACAAATTGTGGAATACTTATTTTTGATAGATCTTATCAGATACTTATACCTATAAGATCTTTTAAGTACCTACATAAATATTAAATTTTTAAATTTTCACATGAATATGAGTATAAATTTCACTAGTGAAAAGATAAAAATATTTTTAGATATGATTTACACTAAACAAGATAACTTTTTTGAACTAATGGTATTATACCTAAGAACCTGATAAATGTATAGTACGAGTACTGATACGAGTATATATCTATAAATAAATAATCGAATACATTTATCAGATTATCAATATGTCACCAATAAAAAGGAAGTGTTACTACTCCAAAAAGATTTATGTATTCTCCTAAAATAGTACAATTAACATAAAAGGACATTAGCGATGGTGCATAATTTTTATATTTATATATAATTAAATTAATAAATGCAAACAAATAAGAGAAACTTTTATTTTCAATCAAACAAATTATGAAATTAAAAACAAATAGATAACACTGGTAATTAAATTAATTAGGAACTAAATTACTAATAGGTAGATTTATAAATAAAATCAGCAAAAAATATTAGAAAATAGAATAAACACTTTGATAGATAATCCTTGGAAGATTAACCATGCATTAAAATCAGTGGTGTATTTATGGGTGGGTCAGATTCTGACCCCCTCCAGAAGCAAAATAATTATCAAAATGTAATATTTCAATTATTATTTATTATTTCACATTTTAATGTTATGTTGTTAAATGTAAATAAGCAAAGTCAAAAAAAAAACCCGCCGGATACAAATTGAAAATATGTCACTGATTAAATTTACCTATATAAATAAAACTAAATAATATTTTAAGAATGAATTACAAAATATAAATAATAAACAATATCTTTCTGTATTTCCATGAATTGTTGATACTATTAAAAAAATTTAAATAGGACTGAAAACTTAGATTATGTTATCTCATATTAATTTGTTATATTTCAGTGTTGGTAATTAATAATTTAATAAGTTTACATGTTTTTATTATTGGTTATTAATTTCCTAAGAATTTCCAAAGTGTTGATTATTCTTCTTTATAATATTGTTTATTTTATTTATATAGCTATTTTTATGCATAGTTTATTAATCTCCCAATGATTAACAACCAAAGTGTTGATTATTCTAAAAATTGTTCATTTAATTTATAAACCTACATATTAATAATATAGTTATTAATTTATTTATTTACCAGTATTACCTATTTGTTTTTAATTTCGTATAATTTGCTTGATTAAAAATAAAAGATCATTATTATTTGCATTTCATTAATAAACATGCTTTATTTACTATTATTATATGGGTAGGTATATATCTATAATATAAATAATTCATTTAAGAAAAAATGATGGTGGCCATAGATGGGTAAAAATGGCTGGCCATGCTATAGATAGTGTTGAGATGGCCATAGACAGAGAAAATGCAATTAAAAAATAATAATACCAATTTCTCATTCCATAATGTTCATTAGACTTTGAAATTTAAACTAAAGATTGGGGAAACTTATAAAGTATATAAAATGGTTTAATTTTCAATATTCTTCAATAACTGTAGAGAAAATAAATGTAATATTAATAGAAAAAAAATTTCCAAGATGGCCATAGGCGGTGACTCCACCCTATGTTTCAAAAAATAATGAACATTTTCTATTTTATATAAACAAAACCTAAACCATTTAAGTCAATGAACTATGATCATTTAAAAATGTTATTACACTATTTTTGATCCCACATACTATTGAGGTGATTCAGATGAAAAACGTAATATTTTCAAATTAAATTTAAATGTAAAATTTTGATATAATATTGTTATGTTTCAAAATTATGATCATTTTTCATTTTATAAAAAAAAACCTATATCATTTTTAATTATAACTCAATTAACTTAATGAATTAAATTTTTTTCTCAACATTTTCATATATAGGTAAATATGATTTTTTTAGGAAATTTGTACATATATGGTCATTACACCAGTTCCTTCAATTGTCTGATCGATTCCACTGAGTCAGCAGTCTTTAATGAGGTGGTAACTTGTCACAGGGCGCAAAGTTGTTCCCATACTTCAATTAATAAAGTAATTTTCAAATTATCCAAGTTTTAAAACATAGGCCCTTTTTGGAAAATATAATTTCCAAATAATAAGTTTTTTTTTTTAATATCTTTAAAAATGTATCAATTTTTAATTTGTTCCATTTAGAAATTATCTATTCCTAAAAATCCTATGACCTCCTTCAACAGTAGTGTTCTACAGGTCATAGGTTGGCGACCCATGCTCCGAACCAGTTGAGTCAGTAATCTTAAAATTACAGCGAGATAACATATCTTGTGTGCTACAGAAACTCACAACCCAAATGCTTAAGGAACCCAAAAAAAGCACAATAGATTAAAAAAATATATAGAGGGTAACAAATGTAATGACTTTTTTAATTTTTAATAGGTACTTACTAATTTTTCTATTTAATATATTAAGGTTTACTTTTAAACAAGTTTCTAAAAATTGGTATTTTTCTCGCTTATTTATAATAATTACCCAAGAACCTATATGTAAAATGGTGATATTTGATTAGTCGATAAAAATATAATCTTGCGATTGGCCATCCTAGTCCTCCCCCCTTCCACTTAAAAAGGATGCCACACACCCAATTTAAAAAGGATTTTGTATGGACAATTGTTGTGAAATTATTATAAGATGAAAATAAAACAAATTATAAATACCTACCTACCTATTAAAATACATTTATGTTATTTAAAAATAGACCTGTATCTGTACCATTTTTTATTGTTGAGTAATCATGCTATTTATTAAAAGTGTTTTCACATTTAGAACTCATACTTATTATTGTATAATTATTGTAGGTCAATGATTTTTGTACCAATAAAAAAATTATAACAAACTATGATCGTACGTCAGCATTTTATAATTAATTAATTCTACTATGTTCTATAAACTGTTAAAAACATAAAAAATCGTATTCTCAAATTTGCATAAAATCTACAATTACAAATAAAATTTATTAAGCTGGCGTACAATTATAGTTTATAAATTTTTTTTTTTTTTTTGGTACAAAAATAATTATTCTACAATGGCATTGGAAATAAGTTATGATGTTTCCAACATGTTTTGAATTGGGTATCCTTTAACTCATATCTCCCACATTCTCTCCACTTACAACTGCCCACCAACCCTCATATCACATCTTCCTCTTCTACTCCTTCGACATGCATTCCCCTTCTACTATTCATACTTCCTCACTTCTCTCCTTAAAACATGACCGAACCATCAATCTAATTCTGTCCACAATTAAAGCTACTCCTGTAGTTTGTACCAATTTCTTATTTGGTCTCTTCTCTAGTCACCTAACATTTTTATCTCTTATCTACTTCTTATCATTGCAGGCCTTAAAGGAGGAGCATCTAAATACAAGTACAGCTATAAAAAAGATAGATGCTCTTAATGCATTTATTAATGCAACTTCGAACAAATCTGCATCAAGTAAAGAGTTTATTAAAACAAATAACGATCCACCAAATAAAAAAATAACTCTTCAAACTTTTTCTCAACAAAATCAAAGTGACAAAAACCTGAAAACGATTTGTTCAAACCATCTACAATTGAAACTGACGATTTACGAGACATCTTTTTAAATAATAAATTTAAAGTGTTACAAGAAAAAGATGTGGAGCACTCATATTTTAAAGAACAATAAATTTGAAATCATAATTAAAACTAAATATAATTTTTTAACATTTATACATTATGACTGGTTGATAGTTTGATACCTATTTATTAATATTATACAGAAATCAAATAATTAATTATATTATATTGATAACTGATAAGATTTTTAGATTTATGATATGGTGCTCACGCATGCGCAAATTGTACATGGTTCAGTACTGTATTTAGACGCTCCTCTTAAAGGCTAATAAAATGAATTTATTAATCTGACTGGGATCCTCCTTTTGTCATGCTTTCATCCAACTATACTTTATCTCATGTTTCATATCCTCCTTGAAACCACCATCCTTCTGTAGAATAGATCTTAAATACTTAAATTTCTCAACCTCGCCCATTTCATATTTTAAAATAACAATTAAACTGTCGAATGTAATCAATTTGGTTATAGGATATTGTACCTAATATTTTTCAGAAAATTATTATTATTTTAGTAATTTACATTGTTGACGTTATGATTTTGGTGAAAGGGAACACAGTGAGAATAGGGAAAGGCTAGAAATAAAGTTAAGAGGGGATGTGATGGGAAAAGTGGAGAGGTTCAAGTATTTAGGGTCCGTGGTACAGAAAAATGGGAGTTTCGAAGAGGATATGAAACACAAGTTTAAGTGTGGATGGACCAAGTGGAGAGAAGCATCAGGTATTCTGTGCGATTAAAAGAATCCCTATTAGGTTAAAAGGTAAATTTTATAAGGCAGTGGTGAGACCTGCAATGATGTATGGAACAGAATGTTGGGCAGTAGATAGAAAGATAGAACAGAGAATGAGTTTCGCTGAGATGAGAATGTTAAGGTGGATAAGTGGAGTTACTAGAGAGGATAAAATAAGGAATGAGTATATCAGAGGTAGTATAGGGGTAGCTTCGATAGTAGACAAATGAGAGAGAATAGATTAAGATGGCTCAGGCATGTATTAAGGAGGAAAGAGACCGAAACAGTAAAATTAGTAAGGGAAATGCATATTGTTGGTAAGAAGGGGAGAGGAAGACCGAAAAGGAGATGGGGATGATGTGATGATGAGTGATATGAGGAAGGTGGGAGTAAGTGAAGATGCGGGAGATAGTGAAGTGGAAGTGTAGGACCAGGGTGGCAGACCCCAAATAGTTGGGAGAGAAGGCAAAGGAGAAGAAGACATTATTGACGTGATAATATTTATTTAGAGCTAATGTAGGTCACCTCTTTAATCTACCACCCACTTGACAGAATATATTTCCTAGATATATTCCAACTCCCTAAAGTAAAATATTTAACACATATTATAGTACTATGAGTAAATAACTAAAAAAGTGGTTAACCGCTCTGGAAAAATTGTTTGGAATCAACACTGCATGTATTAAGGAGAGAAGACAGGCAAGTAAGATGTTAATGGAAAGAGGGGGTGCTCTTCTTCTGAAGACCGAAAGAGGAGAAAATGTGATATGAGGAAGAAGGGGAGGGTTAAGTGAAGTGGAAGAAATGTAGAACTAAGATAGCCAACACAAAATAGTTGAGAAAGAAAGCAAAGGAGGTTATTTATAAAAAAAATTTTATTTTTAAACTTATAAAATGTGTAAAAATGCACATATCAAAAATTGACTATTTATACTAGATAATTTTGTTTTCTATAATTTATTTTCTATTTCAACATTCTACAATATTCTCAAAATGATAAAAATGAAAAATGCTTAAAACACGTTTTTTTTTTTACCAAATATTGTACATTCTCTTGTAAGAATTTAGTCGAGATTAGTCATAGGTACATAATTTAGGCATCTTAGGCTAGTGGTATAAAGCCTGGACATAAATTAATAAAAACTATTGAAACAAGTATGAAAACATTTCACAGAGTAGATGGTACCGGGATAAATAGTAAAGAGACTAAAATATAAATGAAAAACCTCCTGTGAACTGGAAGTTACAATACTAAATACACACTATCAACAACAATATAAATATAAAAATACAGTGATGAACCTACCCAAATTAAAATAGATAAAGATATCGGATGGAGCATTAAAAATCAATGAACTGTATAACATAAATAATAATTACATATACGAAAATTAAAAATGCAAATAAATGGGTAATATAAAAATAACAATAAAATAATAGATGAATAGTAATAATATAAAAAAATCAGTAAAATTTTACATTAATAATAAAAGAAAAATTCAATAATGACAAAAAGAACGAAAATTCAAACTGATAATATGTATTAACAGGACAAGATCATGAAGACATAAAATAATCAATTAGGTAAAATATCCATGGCTGGAAAATATGAATAATTTAAAAGGATGCTACACACACATGTATTGTCTGTCTTACGTACTCATAACATATACAACAAATAACAAATATACATAGGTACAGCCATTCTTACTACAGTTTATTTATAATATCAAAGTAAATTTACCTATTATAAAATTTACAGAAGAGAACATAAAATAATAAATTATGCTCTAGCGTATTTTTTTTTTCAACAAGTAAATAACTACATTTTTTAATTTGTGCTAAAAATATTTTTTTAAAAAAACATGCTATAACATTTAGGTTCTTCTCTACAAATTTGATAATAGGTAAATTTAATCTAATATTAATTTTAAATAAACTGTAATAAGAATGCAGCACATAGATTTGTGATATTATGTGTATGTAAGACAGAGACAGCAAACACGTGTGTAGTCTTTTACACAAAATAAAAGTTAAACCAAAAACATTGTTCATATAAATAAGTTACTCAAAAAAATAACGATAGATTTTCATAAAAATGAAAACCACACCACTTTAGATATACCTACCTATGCAAAACTAAATTTAGTCATTTCCCCTTAATGGTGTACAAATTTCCTTCCCATACATGAACTCTTTCCTCCCATATTAAATTACGATTAATTTATTGAAAATAAAAAAAAATACTTATTTAAAAGTTATTTTTATAAAATAAAATTAGGTACCTACTACTATGCTATTACATCAATTATACATAGGTACTAGAATGTTTTTCTAATACAAGTACTAATTTAATATAATAAATATAAACAAAGTTGCTGTCTGTATCTATATTAAACATTTTCATATTTCACATATTGTAAAAAATGAAGTTAAAAGTAAATAATAATCAATTTATAAACTAAAAAGCAAGTTATCTTTTATTTTATTATAACATAATATTTTTATGGTAAAAAACTGAATAATACAATAATACATAAGTAGAAAATATCTATAGTAATGTCACCCAATAATTCGATACTAACTCTGCTTACCCCACGTTTCACCGATATTTATTTAAATTTAAAAAATATAAATAGGTATGCTTAATGTCCATGGGTAATGAACAAGTTGGCAGGTTATACAAAAATAACGAAATACCAGAAACAAAGACGGTTTAGTACTCCGCCGATTTTGAATTTTTATCGTGGTTTTCGATTAAAATAATAATTATGGCGCAATCATAACATTTATGATATCATACTTGAATTAGAAGTTACAGGCTTATATAGTTCACGAATTTACCGTTTTATATGTGCATGGCGAACCTACCATGGATACACATGCCAACACGGAATTACGATGGGTACCACTGCCACACATAAGCTTACTCACATAATTTAAATCGAAAATATCTCCAGATTTCTTGTGAAAAATCACGTCGGATAGGTAACAAGCACTGGATTATTAAAATAGGGAACGCGGATCATACTACCTATATGAAATAGATGCACATACCTACTTCAAAGTTTGTGCCACTATGTAAGCTAGCATTTTGTTTCCGAATCATGGGAAATAAGAAAAAAAAATAAAACCGAGCAAACAAGAAACAACAATGGGAATAAAATAAAATCGCATAGATTTGGTTGTATATCGATAGTTCTTGATAAAATATCATTGTAGATACCTGGTGGGTACCTAGGAAAGAACCCGATGCCGGGAAACAAAATGGCAGCTCCCTTAACGGCAAAAATTGAATTTCCGATACGCGTTCCATATTATAATACAATATAATTCAACGGTAACGGGGTAAAGCACATGTATTTTGCACAAATGAAACTTAAAATTACGATAATACTATGTTAAACGTGTAATATTATTAATGCTGCGATAGGTGGTCACGTTACGCTGCCCCGCGTGCACAACGACCGGATAAACTCGTGAACTTTAACGCCCGCGACTTCCAAACAGAGTCCGCCACGCCAAATCCGATTTTCACCGAAAACTACCTAGGTTCGAGAAGAAAAAGTCTCCCCGACTGTATTTGTACCGAAATACCTACTCGCGATTCCGAAAAATTTACAGACCGTTCGGAAAAAACTTCACCGTGCGGTGCGGTACAACGTGGACGCTAAAAAACTACCTACGCAAAATGTGTGTACGGGCCCCAAACGTGTAGGTAAAATATTGCTAAATCGGAACAAAATCATATATTACATTTATAAAAAATATTATACATACCTATTAGAAAATTAACGCGAGAGCCAGCAAAAAGTGACGGACCATGTGGCCGGAAACTCGTCCGGAATGGTGGACGGCACAAATAACGTGGACCACGTGAATAAAGTAATACGCAACGAGCTATAACAATAAATGGAACAAATAATAAAAAATTATTAAATGTAATAGATAAATATTAAATATAATGAAATAATAATTACATCGACCAACGCCGAGAAGACGACGGGAAAAAGCTCCGGAACAAGTCGCAAACGACGCAAACGGAAAAATGACGCACTTTACGCCATTCTGAATATTGAACAAAACCGAACGCCGTAAATCGCTTGCTGATTGGTCCGTGGGATTTCGATTGTAGAAAACAATCATTCATCACAATCGTGCGCGATTTCGATTTTAGATGATAATACAGGTACAATTTACAATTTGAAATGTTTTATGGCGCGAATTGATTTTCAAATTGAATATTCATACAGTAGATATTATTTTTACTGTTTTCATTTTTATTTGTAACTTGTTTTTTTAATCTTGTAGAAACGAGCGTAACATAATAAAAATTATTAAATGTAAAATACATCATTATGAAAGAACTAGAAATGCATTTATTACAGATTTTTTCCTTTTTAATTAAGTTTAATCAATATAATGATTCGAGTAATACCTATTCTTTAAAATCAATTTGAAAATCGTGTAGGAATTGTAAGGTACTTGTTTTTCGTTTATTTCGTAGTAGAGTTAATTTAAACTAAATATGATCGTAATTCATAATATTAATAACGATGAAAACTTATAAATGCATACGATTACAATGGTCATAATACAATATTATAGTATTATAGTAGGTAGTAGGTAGGTACCTACTTATAGTACCATTGATTATAATATATAGTACTATATATAATCAATATTAGTACCTACCTATAGGTATAATCGCATAAAAGTAAATAACTTTTATGATGTAACAACATAATTAATAAATTAATAATAAATATTATTAGATAATATATTAGGTCTATTTATTAAAAATATACCCATGAATCATTTAAATATGTACAATATTATTAATATATCTGTAGGTAAATAAATATGTATAATATAGAGATTATAGTAATAACCAGTGCTAAAATGGGGAAGGTGTGAGAGACGCAATGAAACGGAGCTTTTCTACTATTTTATAATACTTTGAGAGCACCCTTACCATTGGCGCAACTAACTTCGAAATCTTGGGCTGCTTTACCCATAATTTTGTCTAAAAAACGTAAATAAGCAAAAAAAAAAAAATCAATATCAATTATATTTGGGAGATGCTATGAATAATTTGGAGGGAAAGCCTCCAAAGCCTCCTAGTTGCGCTTATATGACCCTTAATAATTATTCTTAACATCATACGAGCATACAAAGTTTGAGGGAACGCTTATTTATTGAAAGCCCCAGAGTAGGTACCCCTTCTTTTATTTTTCTAATTTGATCACTGGTGATAACACAAAATTGATTTAATTTTCCACATTTTTACTTTGTGCAGTTAAAATTTTTAATTTTTTTTTATTCTGAGGAGGTAGGTTTGAAAAAACTGTCTCAAGTTACGTCTCTAGACTCTAAGGACACTTCCCCGCGAAAATCCCCTCCTACCTAATTACTGAATACCAAATCGCCGCTTTCTCGAATGGAAAAAAAACGCTACATATAATAAATTTAAAACATTAAATATTAAAGGATTTAGAAGAGGGATTATTTTTGGGAATTGTCACGGCGCATTTAATATTAGTTGTAGAACATTCGGGATATAGAAGGTATAAAATCAGCGTATCGCATATTAAAAATCCACCCCTCCCACTTCGTTTTATTTTATTATTGCTCTGGCGTTATTGGTGATGGGAATGCTGTTTTTACGGGTAGGTACCTCGTAGGAACGATTTTCCCAACACCAACAGTAACGGAGTTATACCGAAATTACAAGAAATTAAGTTTGAGGAAATGAGACTATGTGGTATAGGTATGTAAGTATATTATACACAGATGTGTTCAGAAATTCTCGAAGTAATGACGAATAATTTGCCGGCGAAAGAGTGTGTGGTGAAAAAGTTCTAACCTATAGCCGCAGTAATTAGACGGGTTCGAGCCTCGGAGTCAGGGGAGCGTTCAAGTATTACGTAAGCGCCTATAGGGGGAGTGGGTGGTCTATACTTATATTTTCTGACAAGGGAATGGAGGATTAGAACCATGCTGACGTCAGCAATAATAAAAATAAATAAAATCAAAACATGTAGGTACATAAATATGTGCTTATTTTTATCAAAATATATATAAAATGAAATTCAAAATATGCAACAAAATTTTTCATTTATTTTTAATAGAGGGGGGGTCGTTGGACATATGCTGACGTGATAAAGTAGGAGTCGGACATTTTCTGGCAATTGCTGACAAGAGAAAGGAGGGGGTCTAAAAAGGCCAAAAATGTGTTGACGTAATACTTGAACGCCCCCCAGGTACCTAAATAGGTACCTACTTTAATAATTTATTACAGTTTGCAAACCTATGTCTTTTTATTCATTTTTACTATTTCAATTATATTTACGATATAATATAATACATAAAGAATAAGAAATTATAATGCTAGAGATTTGAGACCGGTAAATTAACCCAATAAATGTAAATTTACAAAAAATAATTACTGTTTTAAAATATGAGTGATCCATCCTTATACTGTATGCCAGACGAGATGCAATGAAATTGTCACCGACTGAAACTTGAATGATCTTTTTTATTTTTAAAATTCGATTTATATTATTTACTATAAATAGGTAATTACTAATTAGGTACCTATATATTTTATATATTATTTGGGCCTATACCACAAATTAATTAAATAGTAATTATATGATAAAAAATATTAACACATTGGAGTATCGCATTATTGTCCATCAGTTTTAATGATTGAGACGAAGTACTTATTTTACAAAATGTTACAAGTACCTATAAGTATTTTATATTAGTAGTTATAACTTATAATGTATGACGAGTATTTGCGCTTCAGATATCAATTAAATAGTAGAGGGAACAACGATTGTTGAGAATATTTTTGTTTATGAATTACGATGATGGACGGAATGTATGATATTGAAGCCGTCAAAATACGGTATCGCCAAACACGTTTCGTAATTGTTCGTTGTACTTACTGTGCATTTTTTTCAATTGATACGATAATTGTTATTTATTAATTAACTTGATTATATTTCATTATATTACATATTTATAACTGTTTATATTGGTATTGTTTTTATTAAATAGGTATACACTATTATAAATGTGTCATATTCGGTAATAATATTATCAATGTAATAATGTGTTATTAATAATAATGCATCGAACATTAAACGGGCAGGAAATACCCGTTGTCGTGGACAGGGAAATATGGTTTTTCGACAACGCTTTCGATAATTTTAAAAGATAATATTGTCCGTTCCATCATAGATTAAAATTAATGGGTTTGATGTTAATGGTTCAAATAAATTTGTACCTATGCTTCAAATTGAAACTTTTTATTTTCTTTCATGAATTACAGATTATATTCTAACATAAAATAATAAAAGATGTGCCTAATAAAACGATTTGATCATTTGATCAATATCGTACATTGTAGATATTTTTTTTTTCAGAAAAATTATTTTTACCACCTTTATCGTTACACTTTGATGTTATTATTGTAAACCTATATTATAATTTATGATATGCTTTTCAATGTTATACAATGTGTTGTGTGATATAATATGAAATTATTTTTGGCATTTATCAATTTCCTTATTATTTCAATAATCGGTGGATTGAATCGGTTCCGAAGAAAATATAAATGGTTATATTGATAGATAAACAACTTTACGATAATTTCTAGGAAAAATTAAACGATTATCTGGAATATTGTACAATATACGAATACCAGAAAATACGTAGATAAATATCAAATATGCTTGTTTTCGCGTAATAAATGGACGGGAAACCGCTGGTCTCATAAACTAAAATAAATCGACTTGTATTTAGATAATCCCGTCGTCTTCGACTTGTGACATTTAGAAATAAGGTAATTGGTATAATCGCTATTTGTACCTCCTACATGAAAGGGCTTTAGTGAACAATGTTCAAAACTTCACATTAAATATTTCTAAGGAAAATTCAGATTCAAATTAATTTTTTAATTTTTTAAACTCTAGTCTAACCAACTGATAATATACGAAATTTACAAACCCGCCCATATCGTCGCGACCGTCTCGCTACCGCACCGGATCTTTCAACCGCGAAAGTACATTTTACCTTGGAAGGGATTTCAGGATAACTCGCTGGTTGGTCCTCTTAAAGGACTCTGGACTAAAACGTATCCCGGAGGAACGGTCTTCCATCTCCAATAGGGGCAGAGTAAAACCAAAAAAACCAAGTTGGGTGATTTTTACTATGTTACACACCGATAAATCCTCCATCTATAAATGTTGTATCCCGAGTGTTCTACGACTAAAATTAAATAGGCCATTTCAATTCTAAAAAGTTATATCCTTCCGGAAGGCTGAGTCCCTTAATATGGTGTTTATAGTTTAAAGTGTTAAATTAGTGTTAAAAAGAAATGTTAAATATGTTTAAAATTTTGTTTTTAATTTTTTAAATATCCGTTCCAGGAAGACCACCGAGTCGAACCTATTCGGTTAGGTATGAGGGGATTTTTGGCGGAACTTGTCGGGTGTACCTATCTCTTAAGGGATGTTGAGCCAAAATGAATCTCGTCGCAACGGTGTACTTATCGCTAACAGTTTCAGAGCTGTAGCGAATCCAAAAAAATGAAAGGGGGAAATTGTGTATGTTATAGGTACCTACATATAGGTAAAGTATACTTTGGCAGTGAAAAGATCCGGTGCGGTGAGAGGTAGAAAACCTATACGTTCAGGATTTATATCACAACTTTTGTCATTTTTAATATTAGAGTAAATGTATAGATTATTATCTATGCCGTAGCATCGTATTTTTTTCCGAAATTTTAACATTAAAATCCAAATGTGCAACTAGAGGAGAGTTTTTGAGGCTTAGACTCCCCAAAAATAAAATCGTTTTCTTACAATTGATATTAAAATTAATGAGTTTCAAAATTATTTTCTTATGATTGAATTTTGTTTTTACGTTTTATTGGGGAGTAATTCAACGGAAAAGTTCACGACCTTTTCTTTTGCTTATTTACGTGTGTTTTAGACAATATAAACTCCTCTAAGATTTTAGAGCTATATAGTTGCGCCACTGGTTGTATCTTTTTACAAAATAAAAATTTCGAAAAAATGACAGCACAGGCAACGATCTCGCTTATAAATGTAGTAATTGTTAATTTACTCTAAAATTAGAAACGACAAATTTGTGAAATAATGCTGAAAGGAAATTTCTCAATTTAACCCAATGTTGATCATAATTCATAAAAATAACATTGTCTCGTAATAATAAGCAGTGCTTGAATTGGAAAAAAATTAGAAGGGAAACGGAAAAAGTATGAAAAAAATGTGCGTACCCGAAGATTTTAATGGCTCGTAAATTTGTATGAGGCTTCACCTAATTAGAAGGGATGGGTACGCTAAAATATTTATTTTTGAAGAAGAAGGGGACTCCATCCCCCCGCGTCCCTCCTCAATTCAAGCACTGATAATAAGAGGTTGAGGAGGTATAACGGTTATCCATGTTCTTATCATATAGGTACAAATAACCACGGTACCTACATAGATAATAAAGATATCTTTATTATCTATGGGTACCTACGACTGTTTTATAGAAAATATTAAAATTAATATTATTGTTTGTTGGTAAAAGTCCGAAGATAAATGCTGAGGAAGAAATGATAAATATTTTATTTTGGTTCTGGTGGTTGGGGGTCGGTAACGGGGGGGTATTCCCCACTGAGTAAATAGGCCCCGGACTATTGTATATTATTTTCGTCACTGTTATTACCGTATGCGTTCGTGTATCGCACGCGCCAGCTAGGACATTGCGTTTATAGACGAGTTGACGAAACTTATCATCGTCGTCCAAACACGCGGGAATTCGGTTAATCTATTCGTGTGGTTCGGCTACGACGAAAACCAGTTTTTCCATTCGTTGCTGCGTTGGTTTATTATCAGCCGAGGACAATACCGGTGGTAAATACCATGTCCATAATATTATGACCCGTCGCTCATGCAGGTGCCGGCGGAAATATTATTATACCTTGTTTATAATAATATTATAGAATGTTTCAAATAATAATGAAGATAACGATTTATGGACTATTAAAATATACACGTTACACAATGCCAAAGGAAAATTGAAACGCAATAATGTCGTAGGTATCTATAAAAATAACTACGGTGTTTACCGCTTGGTAAATTAATATTGTAAACGCGACTTTTTCCCGTTGCCGGACCATCTGATTTTTAAGAAGCGAACGTTTTTTTTTTTTTTGGGGGGGGGGGTTTCATGACGCCGTTACACATAGTACGTGCAGTCAAAATTTGGCGGTCGGATTTAATTCCAACGTGATTTTAAGGTCATTATTATTATTATTATTATTATCTAAACCGACACATTTCACGCTGCGTTCTCGTATGTATCGAAAAAGTCGTATTTTGGAAATTTAGACCTAGAGCCTAGCAAAATTATATTAAACCTGAAAATACATTAATATTCTGTAGATATAGGTACTTTACTCTGAGAACGTTGGAAACGGAATTTTTACATTTTGACTAAAAATATATTTTCTTTAAAGAGTATTTCATTTTTGGAAAATATGTACCTATTTGTAACATGAGAATAAAAAATGAAAAAATGATTCCCAAAACATTATCTAGTAATTAAATTACAGAATCTCGGTATATTTTCATAATTAAAATCGAAAAATTACAAATACCTACCTACCATTGATTAATTACATATAATTAATGCTATAATTAATCAATGTTAGCCTGAATTAATTAGCTTTAATTTTACCAGGCATTTTGGTCTAACAAAATAATTCTGATGCAAAATGGAAAATAATTTTTATATCATTTACCGCCTAATGAGTAATGAATAAATTGTGCGTATGGATATGATAATAATACCTATTCCAGTATCCTGATACGAGATCGTTATTAGTTCCTAGAATAATTGATCGATTGATGTCGAGTCCGAGAACAAAACTGATTAAATTATTTATTATTTTACAATCCGATTGAGCATATTTCAAGATATACCTACATTGATTTATTTATAATGTAATCAGCGGCGAACGCATACAAATATTTTGGGGAGTGTTTTTTGAAAAAATTAAAATTTTATATTTGTATAAATGAATCATATAGAATCAAACTGTATATTATTAATTATTATATATATTTTATAATAAATAATTTTTAAAATAAGCTATACTAGACACTAGTTACGTATATGTATGTTTGAATATTATACTTAAGTATAGAAATTCATGTAGGTGCTAATTATAAATTAGGTATAACGTATTTAACTATATAGGTATTTGTATTATATTTTGTTATAAATTAAGTAATCCAATCGTTTTAAATTGATAATATATAGGTGAAATTAGTATATTACAACTATATTATTATGTACAGAACATAAATTTGATATAATTTAAGTTATTTTTGGTACGTGTGCCCACTACCAAATTTTAATATGTGCGTGACCCAAAACAAATTCGTAAATCCGCGGGTACCCTCCGAATTATATTAAACTAATACATTTTGAAAAAATAACATTTAACTAAATAAGCTCTGAATCAAATTGATTATTTGATGTGTTATATTAATATTGTATAATTAATATATACCTACCTAATTTAATATTGTTTTGTAAAATATGAAAATATTTATTTATTTAAAATGTTTTTAAATAAAATGATACTTAGCGAATCTCATGTGTATATTTCAAAATTGAGATAATACTTCCACCATACCATACTTACTCTACCTATCATACTTTGTAAAAATTTCAAGAACCTATTTAGACCCATTTTTCCATCAAAATTGTAATATAGTCAGTGCCAGATCTAGAGAATTTGTTGCTCGGGGCAAAAATAATTGTAGCGCCCCTTTTAAATTTTAATAAGCAAAAAAAAAAAAGTCATTCGTCAATTCCTATTAAAAATTAAGTGATCAATGGGACCCCACTTCCAAAAGCGGGACGAAAAGTTTAAATATTTTTACATTTTGCGCTCCATCATAATATTGTGCCCGGGGCAAGTGCCCCGGTTCGCCCCCCCCCCTATATCCGGCACTGAATATAGCCCACAATTAACAAAATAAGTTTACAGTAATTATACACACATTTTTGGCAAAAATTCCAAGTCTCCATAGTACCATTATTTTCGAAATTACTAAGAAATTACAAATCTTGAATTTGTGAAATCGTGTTTTTACCGTTTTTATGTATTATTTAGGCAGTATTTCCTTAGGTACACGTTACAAAAAAACTGTTCAGAAAATCGAAAAATTACTTCTCAAGTTCTCAACACTCTAAAATACCTATCAACTTGATGCAATTCGCTACAAGAAAATGGGTGAGCACTCAACTCCTACTAGAATTGTTGATATAAGATATAAATACGTGTTTGAGGAAAGGAAAAGTAACAATTCACAGTTTAGAAAAATCATTACTTGTATAGGTACTTATAATATATAAAATTGTAAGTGTAAGTATATTTAGTCGTGATATTTGGATAAAAATAAAATTAGGATTCGGTGGGTTTGAGCAGTACAAGGTATAACTTGATGGCTGAATTTCCAACTCCTCCCCCTCTGCATGGCTAATTCAATATCGGACAGGCACGTTCCTCTTACAAAAGTCAGTGGCATGATAGTAGGTCTTCTCAAGTCTTTTAAACCTTTCCGCTTATTTCCTCTTTTAGAAAGTGTTTTTTCGATATTTGGTAAAAAAAATACGTCTCTGAGTTCTTTGACCACCTATGGAAAAATCCTACGTGCCTGAATCGAGGGTGTACCCACTATTTATTTACGATTACATCACTGGGTGCATATTTATATGGTAATATTGTTTAGGTACTACTTTATTATAGTTTTGACTTTTGAGTAATTTTGCATTCGTTCCTGAATATAAAATAATATATAATATAATATAATTATAATAATTATATAATACCTACCTGATTTAGGTATAGATTTTACACTCATAGAAAACGATCTACCGTATAGTACTTCTAGCTAACGTTCGTGGCTGCCAAATAAAACGTGTTAATTTTTACGGACTACTTTATATATTTATAAAAAAATTATATGTATATTATACCTATGTTATATTTTTAAAACCTCCGGTAAACCATATACCTAGCTCATGCCAGTGGCTTATATGAGTGGGAGGCGATGGGATCGCTCCTCTTGGATTTTAGAGGCGTTGTTTTATATGATTTTATAGATAATTAACTATTGATAATTATTATATTTGTATTGTAATTGCCGTTTTGGCGTCCCCTTTAGTTTAAATTCCAGGGGGACGGTTCAAATATTCATTTAATCATAAAAAATGTAATATATGTAATTTATTTACATATATTATTATTATATATATAATATATTATATTATTTAT
>JAIPRL010003498.1:0-46444 GCA_025469235.1 Pemphigus obesinymphae
AGGGAATTAGAATTATTACAATAATGAATTAACAAAAAAATAATAATAAAGTTAACTAGCAAATACATAAATATAAATCCATACTAAATTGCATTTGTTCCAATTTTTGATAATAATTCGAAAGAAAAAAATACGAAAGATTACAATTAATATAAATTACATAAGATACCCACATATTTTAAATTAAAAACTTAAACTATTTACTTACCCGAATTCATTATCCAAATTTCTCTTCTTTCATCGTTTGGAAAACGATACATTTGTAAATTTGGAAACATTCTCTTCGATTTTCCACAATTTAAATACTGACACTTATTACCAGCCATTTTTCAGAATATAATTATAATTTATAATATTAATACAAAAATATAAAAATCGACCAAAAATGTACACAAATAATATAATAATAATGAAAATTAAATAGTATAATATAAGCAAATACTTACTTCACGAATCACATAGAACGATGAGATAATGATAATAAAATAATAATCAATATTCGGGAAATATAGGTACAATTTACTATTTGAACAAACGTTCTATTAATAGCGCAGAACGGCTACCCCACTCCGCACCCCACAACAATACATGGCGAGGGTACCATCTCCTTGCATCCAGACACCGCTCGCGTCTCTCATCTACCTATAACAGAGGTACTACCCCCTTGCATCCAGGCTACACTAACGCTTCATAGCGGTTGCTTTCAACGACCTGTCGCCAAATATTATTGTTGCATGGGCTATCTGTTTATTATAATATAATCAATGCTATTATCAAAAAATTGGTAGTTATAAATACAACTAAAAAAATCTGGTAATATCAATCCTGAGGTAGGTTACTACAGGTTACTACAACAAACGTTTTTTTTCAATACAGAGTGATATTTTTATCCACGTGGGACATTTGATTCTATGGGAACATTTTGATCCGATGATCCGAGGACTTTTCGATCCGGGATCAAAATGTCCCAGAAGAATCAAAATGTCTCTGTATCAAATTGTCACCTTATACTATAAAAATGACATTTAGATCCACATGGGACTTTTTGATCCTCGAATTTTAAAGTCAAAGAATCAAATAGTGCCACTATAAGTTGTAATTTGTTTAATATTTTAATTTTTTTTTTTTTGAGTTATATTGTTGTTTAAAAAAAATTTATGAAGTAGGTTAACAAATTCAGTGCCGTCCCGAGGCCGGTGGTTGGGGTATGTCTCACCCCCCCCCCCAAACTTCGGAAAGCAGTCGGCCAAATCAAGTTCAGTTGGCAAAATTAAGTTCAGTCGGCAAATAGTAAAAAATTTCGGCCCTTTTTCTTTTTTGCTTATTCACGTTTTGAATGATTTATTTTAGAATTCTGCCAGGAAATTATGCAGCAATGAAGTATTTTTCGTATTATTAAGTCGGCAAACTATAAATTATTAGGATTTTGTCGGCAAAATGGGGAAAAAGTTGATTACTTGTTTTGCTTTTATTATGTTTTGTATAAAGAAGTATTACATTATTTTTTTCACATTTTCACGCCCCTCCCAAAAAAAAATCTTTCTCCAGGACGGCTCTGTTAACAATTAACTAATCATTATAAAATGTGTTTAAATGTAGGTAGATACATATCAAAAACGACTCCGTAGGGTGCTAGACAATTTTGTTCTTTACAATTTATATTTTGTTTCGTCTTTTTACCAGGGGCGTTATTTGAGGGGGGCCAGGGTGTGCAACGGCATCACCACTAATTTAAAAAGTGGCCTGCCAATGCTCTAATGCGTCGCCATAAAATATAATTGCATCGACTAAAAAAAGTTGGGTTTTTCTTTTCTGCTTATTTACGTTTTTTAAGAAGTATTTTCGTAGCATTAGAATTTTAAAAATGGCCCGGTGAAACTTTAAAATTAGCCTGCCTAAAACTTAAAAGCCCTTGCTTTCTACAATGTTTTCTGGTTGACATAAATGATTTATTAAAATATATTTTTGTGAATACAATTCTATTGATAGAAGTTCATTAATTATTTAATTTTAAAATGCATATAAACATTTTTCAACCGTTAAATTTTCTCTTAAAGTTCTAAAAATTGTCTTTATAGAATCCCCTATTAAAAACGGACGGAGATTTTGTTCGACAGGTGGGTAGGTACCTATATTTAAATTTTTATCATCTAAAATTTGCGATTGGCAGTCAAATTGACCAAATTTTCAAAATTAACGGTCATCGATCGCGTTCCGTTAAAATTTCGAATCTACGATAACTATAGGAGATAATCCTAGATAACAACAACATCCTAGATAACATATCACCAGGACATATACCCACAGGATTTGACCTACAGCGAAATCTGTGGTGTACACTCAATAGAATACGAACCTCGCACGGTAGATGTGCAGACTCCTTGCATGAATGGAGCATGAGAGACTCACCAGAATGTGACTGTGGAGCAGAGAAGCAGACCATCTACCACATAGCTTTTGTATGTCCTATCCACGCCTACCAAGGTCCCAGAATCGACTGCCTCAAATGGTTGGAGGAACTAGAACTAGATCTCTAATACATTACCGTTACCTTATTAATATTACTCATATTTTCTCTTATTTTACTTGTTTATTTTTATTTTATTCATCTGTTATATATTAATTAATTAAATTTACTGTACGTTACCATATTATAACTCTAATGCATGTAACCACAAACCATACGCTAAATAAAAAATAGGAGATAATAGTAACACTTGCAACATCCTGTTGTGCCCCTGTTTTAGAAGTAAAAAAAAAAAAAAAAAAAGAAAAAACGTGAACGCGGTGTTTAAAATAGGTAGGCCGTCCGCTCACGAAAACATCACGACGACGTCGTTCGTAATCACGCCGGACACCGTACGATAAGATAGCGCGCGCGCGTTATCAGCGGTAGGGGCGATGCGGGGGAACGACGGCTGTTTTGTTTTGCTCCCCCCCCCCATCCCATCCCTTCCACACGGTCATCTGTTGCCACGATCACGTTGCCCCCTACTACGCCAACCCACCCGCCCACCCACCCACCGCCACCACCACCATCTGGCCGCGCTAAGGTCCGATCAATTATTATTATCATCACCGTTGTACATTACGTTTTTTCCTCCTCGTTCGCCGACCCGCCGCGCCGCGACGTTCGTCGTCAGTTCCGTTCTCCGTCCGTTCCGCGCCGCCCGTCGTCACACACGCGTTCGTCCGCCACCGCTGTTTGGGTACGTTCACTTTTCGACGCGTGTACCGTACTTACTTTTACCGGCGGCGACGTGTCCTCCTCGTCCGACTGGCGGCGCGCGCGTTTTCGCAGGCCATGTGAACGCGCACAACGACGAGCCAACGCCAGATAACGACGATGCCCTCGCCGTCCGTCCGACCGCAATATGTCAGCTTCGCCGCCGCCGCCGAGCGTTGCCGCCGTACCGCGTGATTGACCCGAAATGGATTCACAGTGACGACCGCGAGTACGAGCAACTGCAGCAATTACTGGCCATCGTCAACACCCACCGACCGTAGACACCGTCCGCGAGAGCACCGAGACGACGACCCGGCAACGGGCTGCAGGTGAGAAACCGTCGTCCGAGGCCCTGCCATTACGGTATAATCTCGTCCCTGTACCCTATTTTGGTTCCACCGTCGATCTATACGCAGTCCACGGTCCGGTTGTTTCCATACGATAGGTACCTAATATGATTTGGTCGGTCCGGCTAAAATCATGTCGGGCTGATGCCGGCCCGTCCGACCGTCTGACCGTCACAAAATCGTGTCTTGTGTATCCCGTATTTACACTTGACGTATCGTGTAGATATTAGCATATTGCATATAGGTAGGCGCCTAATATTAGGTACATTGTCGATACTACGGACTTGTACATTTCTCAGTTATGTTTCCGACCTAATAGATTCATTACCCATTCAATGGGTTTGGACTATTTACATACATTCTGTAAAGGTTATATTGTCATAGAATACAACCTAATATAGGTATAATAGGTACCTATCTAATTTACGTTTGAACTACATATATAGGTAGGTATATATGTAGGAGGGTACGTGTAGAGTACCTACTCTGGTATCTACCCTCAGACATAAAGAAGCTATTTGACAGTTTCCCCTTAATATTTTATTGCATTGTTAGTTAAAAGTAGATAGGTACCTACTTAGGTGTCTACAAACAAGTAAGCATTGCCTCTTATACTCACAACACTTCCATAAGTAATCGAATAGACATAATGTAATCTATGTTAAACGGGTAATTAAAACTTCTGTAAGAACAATAACTTACCTAGGTATATGAATTTAACACAAATAGCTAAGTTACCGCTTAAAGGGATCGAATTTCATAGAAATTATAAATTATAATACGTAGATACTTAGGTATATGCCTACCTATATGATAATTATATCATTTTGTTGTATTCTAACATGGCAAAACCAATAAACCTACTGATGCATTGGATTCTAAAAAACATTTGAACTCTTTGTAATGTACCCGTCCACTGTGTTATGTCACCTTAAATTTTCGGAGAGTTAAAACTGGTAAAGTTGTGAAAAATGTCATGGTTTTCAGAATTTCCATCGGATTATCTATACATTCAAAATACTTATTATCAAATAGGTAGGTAGGTACTATATAAATATTTACCAGGGTATTTACTATTATGCTACTTGTCCTTGTATGTAAGTATGTTGGATAGATAAGTATATGCTCTTAACAATTTTTATGGAATCTTTGGAAACAAATTCCATGGGTGTAGGTAAATAGTAGGTACCACTTATGGAAATACCCTGGTAGGCACTTACCTACTTAATTCTATCATTCATAAAAAAAATCATAATAGGTAGGTACCTATATGATATTATATTATATTTTTATTATTATTACCTATAGGTACCTAAGTACTTTAAATATATTGCCTTTATAATATTGTATTAGGTAGTCACAGATTTAAAAGTTTATATAATATTACCTATAGGTCATTTATTAATTATATAACATTAAAAACCAAAATAAGTTTCTTTTTAGTAGTCAAAACAATTATTCAATAAATAATTTACGGATGTGTCAACTTTCCATAATATTATCCTCTACTAGCTGTTATGCAATACCTACTATTGATTTGTTAGTGTTATTTACAATTTTCTAAAACATATATAGGTATATGTACTAGGTATTTAGATATTAATTACCTACCTATAACAATTAAAAACAATAACAACACAAATCCGTACATATCTAATTTAATATTTTTTTAATACCTACACGGCCACATAGTACCTATAGTATCATGCAAAATTTGTTATTATTTTTATTATCAAACAAACTTACAAACATTTCCATTTACTAACTTCTATGTCCTATAGAAGGAACCTGAATCATTAGAATCATTAATAGACTGTGTTTAATTATCATAAACATGTTAAAAAAAACCATTTAAGTTTGAGTAATCAGCATCAAAACAATTTAATAATCAGTAGGTAGGTAGGTAGGTACAAACAAACCACTGATTTCAGATGAAGATCATTTTTTCTTCTTTAAATTTGGTAGGTAACAGGCCAATTTATTTTAATAGTAGAAATAAATCAACGTTAATTCATTGTGTGATGCATAAATTTGCAATATTCATTGAGCCACAGTTAATAAATTATAATTGGCATTTACTTACCTATGCAATTAGGTACACATAGTTATATTCTGAGATATATGAATGTGAATATAATCCCTAAACAAAATATACTTAGGTATTAGAATTTATCAATAATTATCCTGTAATTATCCAATTTGCCTTGTATAAGTAGGTAGGTATCTAACTCTTTTGAATGGCTGTTAATTTTATTAGATACCTAATTAATAATATTTATAGGTATCTGTTATGATATTTTAATTAGGTAATTATAATATTTGATTTAATGTTAAACATATTTTAATTCAAATTTTAGGTTTAAATGTTATCTTCTAAGCTGCTTAATTATAATTAACCAAGTACCTAGGTATTTAACAGTTAATAATAACATTATTATAATTTATATTAGTTTAAAATTATACCTATTAATTTTATACAACTAGGTAATATTTAATATAACTAATTTATGAGTACCTACTTATCTACTTATGATTAGTTTAATCAAGGAGCCTGATGCCGGCAACTTAATAAAAACATCATATAGACGATTTAAGTCACATATTATGACAGCAGCCATATAATTTATACATATATTTTAAGGTATATTTCATATAGGTAATTCTCATCACCAAAATGACCTCATGGTAAAATGGATAGGTAGTACGTTGTAGAATTTACACATTTTAATCATTTTTTTAATTTGAAAGAGATGTTAGATTTAAATTTATTTTGTGAATTAAAATTCATTTTGAGATAGGTAGATATAGAATACCCACTGTAAGAATAAAATTATAGTTTTTAAACAATAATTACAAACAGCGGAAAATACATTTTATAAATCTAGTTAAACGTGATCAATTAAAGTAGTTAAAAGTACCCACAATTTAAGTTATAAAAAAAATTTTAAATCGGTTCATTTTACATGTTAGATAGTTTTACCATATATGTAAAATATAACGGGCATTGGACCCTTCTTATAATAATTTATTTTCAATAATCTCTTCAAATATTTTATATTTAATTACTTAGTAGGTTTTTATTTTTTACCTAGTTCCTACCTATTCTTCTTCTCCTTCGATATCTCTCCCAATTATTTAAGTCGGCCACCCTAGTTCTCAACTTCCACAGAACTCAATCTCTTTCATCCTCCTCACTTACACTCGCTCACCTCATATAATAATCCTACATATTAGGTATTTAATTAAAATATAAATAGGTATCATTCTAAAATATTTAATACTTAATAATGATAATTTATTTTAGCTTAGAATGGCATCCAGTAATATTACTGATACAACAACCGAAACTATAGAAGTTATCACTCAACGCATACAAGCACAATCAAATCCAATATTTTTACAAACAACAGCTTGCCAAGTGATCGCTGGACTATTTGTTTGGACAGCAGTATTTGTTACATGCCAACAGGTAAAATTTATATTTATTTTTTAATGATATAAGTTAAGAAAGCTCACTCTGCGAGGGTTTCTAAATTCTAGTTTTGACATGTATTTTGTAGTTAATTTGTTATATAAAAACAATAAACTAATTCCACAAACAATTTTAAATAATTATTTGTATTTTTAACTACAAATAATAAAATGCAATCACAAGTATAACATCAAGAGCACATTCAATATTAAAGAAAATTATTGCAAACATAAATTGTAAATATTGATATTGAAATATTGGTAACCACAGCATAAAAATTAAGGACAGATAAATTAATGTTAGGAAAAACATACTCCAATTAGATTTCCTGGTTTCTGTCTTCCATGTAACTATGATAATAAATTGGTAGGACAGACAGTCAAATGGACATAAGGTGGTAGGTATCTATAATTCTGTAAAAAAACCTATAAGTAGGTTTATATTTATATTTTTTTGTACCTAAACTGATTCATCTTGGATTCAGCTTATAATGTTCAAGTTTCTACAATGATTGAATAGTCATGTACATAAGTTATAGCATTAGTTTTATAAGATTAAATCAGGAGTAGTAAGTTATTGAAATTCAAGTGTGTAAATATATTTGATCTATTATTGAATATGTCCGGGAAAATGTCAATTGTAAATTATTTTGAATGTCTTTTATTTAATGTAATATTAGAATTTCTGTACCAATTTATTCCAACATTTTGTTACTTTGTTTTATTTCCTATTGCGTTCATGTATAATGAATTCTTTTGAAATTATTCCAAACTATTACCAATATATTATAATTTTTTCCGTGTAGTGATTCATGGAAAACTATTTCCTCAATACAAATATATGTATATGAATAAATTGTTGAGGGAATTCTTAAAGGGTTTATTACATAATATTATAAACACATTTTGTATTGAATATTCTTTGATCTCCTATTAATAAAAGAGTAATAATAATTGTAAGGTTTCATTGAATAAAAATTACTATTATTTACTAATAAAATATAAAAATAATAAACATCTTAACTAACAGTCTTAATATATAATAATAGGAAGGTTCCATTTAAATTATTTCGTATAGGCTTATAGCTGTTTGTCAATAAGTTATTTTTATTAATTTTAAAATGTATTATTATTCTTTCCTGTCTATAAAATAAAATTATTAGGACATAATATAATCCTTATATGTTTTCATATTAAAGGAAAATATTTAAAATGATTCAATGTAGATTTTAATAAATACCTACCTAATGATGATATTCACTATAGAGGAAAATTTGTTGTTAACGTTTTATGTAGGTATAGTGTACACTTAAAACATAATTGAGATTTTTCAATAATTTCACTCATATTTGATATTATTTATAAACAGATTGTAATTACTTATTAAAATATGTTTTATAATATTTTAGTCAATGTATATCATGATTGATCTTAATATAATTTTACATATTTGAGGTTCCTCGTATCAAAATTTAATATAGATACATATTTTCAATAAAAACTAATAAACTATAATAATATAATACATTAAATATAGAAATATGTATATTAAATATATAATTGTATTCTATAATGAAATGTACATAAAATAAAATTAAATAAAATACATAAAATGTATTTTGTGCTTTGTGAATCATTTAAAAAATTACTTAAAACTGTTTTAGATACTAGGCTGAATTGATGAATATTAATTAGATACCTACATATATTTATTTGCTAAAATTATATTTGATAATTTGTTTATTTATTTGTATTTAATAATAATAATAATAATAATAATATTTTGTAAAATATTTTATAATGACGGTTTAATTTAATTTTTAGATTGTCATGTACAGCGTTTCATAAAAGTATTCTATTCTATATAAATTAGGTATAGATATAATAATGGTGTGTCTAATCATAGTAATGATTCAAGGTTTTGGTACCAACTGTCAAGGTGAATTGTGGCTATTTGGATGAGGTTTTTTTCTTTCGTGGTATTCTTCACAAAATATTATTTTGCTTTTAGTGATAATAAAACCACCATCGAATGAGCCCTTGGTCTGAATAGTGTTTTTTTTTTTTTTTGTATACATAATATAATACCCATCTTAAAGCAATATTGTCTGTCATTTGTTACTTGATCGAGTTAAAAAAAATTTATAAAACAAATTGTATACAAATGACTACAGTTATTTTATCTGGACAGTACTAATGTTCAATGATTAGTTCTGGGAAGGAAAATAAAATGTACAATTATTACTCTAAAATTAGTGAAGAAAATAAATATTGTTTATTATTACACTTCTTGAGTTTATTATTTTATTGTTTACAAATGTTTATACATTTATAATATTACATTGATACGACAAGAGATGCTACTTTAACAATAAAACTCGGGCTGATATATGACTTAAGAATGTAAGTTAATATCATTGACTCATTGGAAAGAGAGAGACATAATTTTGAGACTGGTGAGTATCACCAGCATTGGAAGTTAAACTATGTTACATATAAGCAAATCTTCTGTTCATTTTAAGATTTTCTTCAACAGCACGCACCACCAAATCATAATTTATCAAAGATACCATAACTTCAATGCTTCTAAATGTTCTAAAATTTTTCTTTCACTTTTCCATGAATATTTTCAAAAACTTTGTATGTATTGTTTATATGCGTTGAATTGTTTTATTCGTTATAAACACTCACAGCGTGGCGTATAATTATACTTATATTCATAAGTCATACATTGCCAGAGCTTTGACACTACAATAATTTAAAACCAAACTTACTTTCTGGACATACTTACCTTGTATAATTAATTTTACGATGTCTATAAAGTTGGTATGACTGTTGCCATAGACTTTTGTTTTGTAAATTATACTTTATATTTATTTAAAATAGAAAATTCCAATGTATATCCAATGGAAATGGCTATATATAATATAATTGTATTTCCATTTAAATATATTTGATATTAATAATAATGATTGTTCTTTAATTGTGGTCTATAACTTTCCAAATGTAAATAACAACATTGATGAGTTGTAGTTATATGTGTGTAACACAATATTTGTAAAAAATCTAGAATTAAATCAAATACTTATTTAGAATAAAGGAATCGTACCATAACAAACACTAAAAGATTGTCTTTACATAATATTCTAACCCAGTCTATCAAAAAAGCGAAGGTCAAATTTTTTAAAATACTTGTAGGTTTACATAAAATGACATGGAAAATCAATAAATTTTCCCACAATAATAACTGAAAAGCACACTGGATAATTATAATTTAAATGTTACTTAAGTCGGGGAATATTAATTAGGTATATTATTCGTCAGTTTTAGCTAATGTGATTAAAATATTAGAAATGCAAATGTTATCTATCTTAAATCAATTAAAATACCTGTGTACATATTTAAAATACTATACATATTATAAGATTTAATGTTAGTCAAGATAAATTACTATTAGATTAGGTAATTTATATTTATGTCATTTAAATTTTAAATTTATGAAATAGTGTAGGTAGATGCTGTAAATGTTATAGGAACTCAATATTATTTGTATATGTTTTAATCAACTAATATTTTAGCATTAATTATCAAGATTCACACAATCATACACCATCCACAATATATGTTTAGTTCGTAATATGAACTATATATTGTATAGTTGTAAAAAAGTCTTATATTAGTGCTATTGTTAACAAATATATTATAATTTGTTTTTTTTTTCAAACTAAACAAATAAAAAAGTTCAAGTTATTGGTTATATTTTTCACCTATTAGATCATAAATTAAAATGATTTAGTATTTTAAAAATACATATATCGCCTTATAAATAATTCCAAAAGATTTTTTTTCTGTTTGTACGGAATAGAAGTTCAACAGTTCAACTGATTGACAATAAATTTTCTATATAATATGTTCTTCATTCTCCTGCTAGGTTTAAGAAATATTTCGAAAAAATCTGTCGGCATAAAACAAAGTAACCAGTAAAAAGCATTTTCACCCAGGTAAATGGGTAAAAAAACAAATAATATTGTATAAATAAAAATAGTAATAATAAATTAATATTATATGAGTATAATAAAACATATTAACTACTTAAGAATAAGTCATGACCTGGAAACAGTAATGATTTAAAAAATTTTAAATAAGTCTAATTATAGTAATAATAACAATACTATTTGTTATAAACATAATGTATATAGGAGTGTGGAAAATGGAAACTAAAATAAAAATACCACCTGGGTCCGGGTATTTTGACTAGTACTAAATAAAGTAAAGTTAAAAATATTATTTAACTATTACTTTAGATTCTAAACGTTGTATTCAATGATGAATTTTAATGTATACTCCCAAGTTTCATGTAATCTATACATATTTATAAATCGAAGGTTGAATAGTACATATATAAAAGAAATCATTCTTTCTATTATTTTAAAAATCGCTTTTGAAAAGTTAAAAAAATCAGTAAGAATACAACATTAGTAATTTAATAAAATCAAAATCCGATGTAATATTCTAAAAGTCTAAACCACTTTTTGAATAGTTCACTGGATTTTAAGTTTTAACTTAATAAATATTGAAGTACAGGTATCCTGACTCCTGAATCAAAGCGCTATTGTTATAAGTACAATTTTAATTTCCGCTTATTGAGAAATATTTTAATATTAATTTTAATATTTTTTTCCTCAATTTTAAAGTGTTTATTACTTTTATATTAATTATATTATATTTATTTATTAGAAATAGTACTTTTTGGTATAATTTTTTTTTACTACAAATATAATTCAGTAGGTACCGTTGTTTAGGGTTAATTTGTAAATTACAAATTTTTATTGTTTTAATCATTTTAGATTTTTAGAAGCATTACATTAATTAATAATAATAATAATAATGGGCTTATATTACGATTCTTTAGAGTTTCCAAAAGCTAATTATGACTTAAATGAAGCATTTCCCAATCACAATATTTATTTTTATTTTTCAAAAAGTGTAGCAATGTTACCCATGGGATCTGCATATTTTGCACCATATCAAGAAAGGTTGTGTGAAATCCTTGAATTTGGCAACTGGAGCAATGTTAACAATTCTAAAATTAACAACACCATAAAAAAAACCCCAGGAAAAGCACATTGAATAATTTATTTCTCTCCAAAAATCTATTTTATTGACAAGTCTATTATCTATACTCTAAAATATCTGGCACTTCAGGCCACTTTCAATAAGAGTTAGATTTTTTCATGTCATCATTGTCATCGTTTAATTTCAAAATAACACCTGGGTAAAATATATTTTCATATTCATATCATATGAATCATATGATACATTATGAGTTTATGGACTTGACTAATGGGGTAATGACACCCATTTTTGTGGTTCAATGAAATTTGTTTTTAGACTATACAAAAATTGTATAAATACAAAACTTGATATAGCACCCTTTTCACTACCTATTCAATTTCTGACATAAATGAGTTATATCTTACTTTAAAATTCCACAGTGAAGAGCTCTAGAAAAAAAGTTTGGTGAGTTCAATTAATAGCTTTTTATGGAATCACAAATGATAACTCACTGATAACAGATAAAATCTCCTCCATTCGTGGAGTTTGATGTGCATGGAGGTATAACAGTGCTGTCTGCAACGAATCAACTAAAATTGAATCACCATTATCTAAGTCACACGTTATTACCAAAGTTTTTTAATTTTTTAATCAAAGTTACCCTGAACGGAACAAATTTAAACGATGGTACCTAATAATTTATGTTTATTTAATAGGTAAATGTTACGAAGTTAAAAATATTATGATAATAATTAACATATTTAATTTATCGTACCTATTTGTATTCGTATTATTACCATTTATTGTAAACAATTTTTTATATATAGTGATTTTTATAAGTTCATTATAATTGTTATTAAAATGAGCTAAGAGGACGCCACACTATTCATTTTTAAGGGGTTCAGTACCTATAGGTAATTTTTAAGAAATATTTTGAAAAATTAAAATTAAATAATTTAAAAAATTTTTAAAAGTAATCTAAAAATAATCTCATACTCGCATCAATTTTTATTATGATATTATCAAGATACCTATGTTTCAAAAACATAATTTTGGAGACAATCCCATCGGTGTTTCACGGTATTTTAATTATATTCAATATTGTATGTACAAAAAAACCGTATTTTTACTTTTTTAAATTACATTAATTTTTTTAGTACTTGATTAATATTTTCGTGATAATGAGATCGTCTCGAAAATATTGTTTTTTATACTTTTGATAATTGGTGTTTTAATTCTAAGATTATTTTAAGAAGTAATTTCTTTTGGTTTTCGAGGATATGTTTATACTGATTACTAAATTTCATTGGCGTCCTATTAACTTCGGGATATTTGAAATATAATTTTTGATGTGGTACAATAATTTAAAATGAAAAACTTACTTGTCAATATCAATAAATTAAAGATTTGGCAATAAAATAAATAAAAATACTCTATTTATTTCTTATATTTCTGTTTTATTTTTTGTCTTCTATTTAATTATATGTATAGGTATTACAGCCAGTGGTGTATTAGGACGTATACTGTAGTTATACAGTGTATACTCTCTTTTCTATTAATATTTTTGAGTATATACACTAAACAGTTTTAATGTAACGACTTAAATACCTGCAAATATATATATATAAATCTTGGGAATACGTAATAGGTACATGTATATGTTAAAATTTCAAAGTTTAATCAAACTAATAGTGAATTATTTGATTTTCAAAGTTAAAACGTCTTTCAGATACAGATGTAAGATGATATCCATCGCCTATTCCCCATACAAGAAAGTTTATTATTATTATTTTAAATTTGAAAACAAAAATCATTGCCTTTAAAAAGACGATTCTGGGAGAAATTTTGGTATAATATTATTATATAATAGTATATTAATAATAGGTGGATATTATCCATGACAATCTGATTTGTTATTTTGTTATAAAAAGCAGTTTTCCTTTACACAAGGATATTACAGGTACCTACTCAAAGAAAATGGAAAAATTACATTTTTAAAGTACAAACTAGAATCTGAATTTATTCAATTTCCCAAATAATAAATTATTGTTTTTTTTTTAACCATCTAATAGTACCTATTAGTTATTTTGTGTTAATTAATTACCATTTAAAATATGAGTAGGTATTTTAAACAATTGTAGTAGGTATTAAATAGGTACAATACAATTAATAGAGCACACAAAGACCAATGAACTTCGTAGCTGACAGTCATAAAATGCAGATTATTAACCACAATGGTATTATTAGGTATATCGTTACCTAAACTTGTAAATGAGACCCTCATATTGCAAATTATATATTCTGAATATTGCTATAGTTGTAATAAGTAATGCTCACTGAAAATGAACTATAACGGTTGTTTTAATGGCGAATTTTCAAAGAAAAAAATAGAATAGTTATGAACACCTAGGTACGAAGAATAATAATTAGCTATACATACGGAAATAGGGGTCACCTACTAAAAGAGTTTAAAAAAAAATAAATGTAGGTATTTTATTACACTTTTAATTAATTACTTTTATTCCATCAGTTTAACATTATTTCTGACTTTACTTACTGCACATACTTAGGTGTATACATTTTGTTTCACTTTCAAAAACGCAAAATGTCGTTCAATACATTTTTTGGAAATTTTTATTTAACGGGTATTTTATTATTACTACAAATTAATTGGTTCATGAGTCATGGTCATTGAATACAATTATTCAATCAACATTAATAATTGTCTTATATGCAAATATTTAATGTTTCTCCAATGCATTAAAGAATATAGTATAATTTATTGAACAAAACAACATATTCCTAGCGAATGGCGCTGAGTAATATTCTAACGAAAACACCTTCTTATAGATAATGTAACCACGTATATTCGTAATTCGTTATTCAATCGTTGGCTTCAGACCATCCCATAGGACATATAACTGTATAGTGTATATATAACATATATTTTATATATTCTTACTCTATGATACATATACGTATAAGTACCGGGTATAATTGCTTTTAACAGGATTTAAATAATATTTAATATAATTTCCATTTTTTATCTCCATAATTTTTTTTCATTTTTTTTTTAAACGGCGTTCTATATTTTTTTAACTTTCATGTTTTTCTGAAAAATTTAAAGTAAGTACCTACCTATATGTATTATGTACATAATATCAAATATTGAACCGACAGTTAATTATTTATAGGCATTTTAAGAGATAAGATACAAATCGTCAAAGACTTTTACTTTCCCGAATTACTCCAGTCATTTAAACTTCAAATATTAATAAATAATAAACAGTTTTAGCAACATTCTGTGTCTGAATATGAAAGTGAAAAATATAAGCAGCTATTTAAAAAACTTATTAAAAATTTAAAAAGAATAGGAAAAATTTTTTATATATATATATATATGTATGTATGTATATACAGACTACAGAGTGTATTTTTTTTCTTGTTCGCCTAATTTTCTAATTAGTATTTAATTAGAAATTAATTAAATATTTAGGTATCTTGTAAATTTAAAATACTTATGTAATATGTTTTCTTTATTATTTTTTAGGTTTTAAATTTTCTTAAATAGCAATCTTTAATATTAACTTGATATTTCGACACAAATTACTTTTCTAAAAATGTTTACGTATCAATATCGAATATTGAATCAACAGTTTATTATTTATAAGCATTTAAAATATCCCGCAATACTCCGCTCTTCAAAATTTTAATTGTTAGAAATTTATCATAATATCATTAATAATTAATTGTTGGTTTAATATTTGATATTGGAATATTAAGGTCAAAAATATTAATTGCCATTTATGAAAAAATAGTAAAAGTTCTAATTTCTTATAAAAATGTATTGACATACGTATCTCAAGTTTACAAACAACAAAAATTGGAAAAGAAATACTCACAGAGAAAATTAGGTGAGCACCATAAAATTCCAAACAGCACAAGGAGTACTAGGGAGCGCTCCTACGGTACGTTTTTTTAAACTTCTGACACGCTTCTCCTATAATAGGAATAACCTATGTCACGGAGTTCCAAATGTTCGTCTCAAGGAATTCTATTCGGAGACCACCAGAAATTAAATAGGAACCAATTAAAATTATAAAAAAAAATTTAAAAGTCAGGTCCAAGAAAAACAAATGAAACTATACCATTTAAAGGTATTTCAGAGGTACAACTGCACCTATTATAAAATATGTATACGAAAAATAATATTTTGGAGACGATCTCATCGACATTTTGAAAATATTGAGTATTAAAAAAGGTTATGTCGTTTAAAATGAAAAGTAAAAAATAATGTTTTTTGTACACACAATATTGAACAATATAATTAAAGTACCGTAAAAGGTAAAACACCGATGAGATATTAGATATTGTTTAGCATATTCAATGCGAGAAAGTAAAAAACCATCGGGTACTATAATATTATTATTAATATAATTGTTTTGCGTCGACACACAATAATATAGTTACAACAGATTCGGCGGGGCATTGGCTCATACGTTTTTTACCGATAGATATGCGGTTCCGTGGGAGGATATTTTTTTTATTTTTTTTATTGTACGTACGTTATATTATGTGCGATCACTCGTGTATACGCTGTGCACATATTGCAATAATTGTTGTAAATTTACGAATAATTTGCATTTATATACACACGTTTCGTACATAAGTTTTGGTAAATAGGTATTTTCTTTCGAGTCCCGTTGTTCGTCGACTTAATGCGAACATTAGACATGTGCCTGTATATTATTTATAGTCTATTCAAAAACACGTCTTTATTCGAACAACACGAACCATCGACGTACACGACGAGTTTTCGCATTTTGAAAACAATTCTTATTCGATTTCTCTCTCTCACTCTCTCTTTCTCTCTCTATACGTTCTGCTTCTGCGCCATTTCTAGACGCGGTTCGCGGACATCTCATATACATACTGCACCTGTCGGTTAAGTCGTCAGGTTTTTTTCCTACACAATTTTAACTTATTTTTTGAGTGTTTTTTCAAGTTACGGATATGATGTCGTTTCTGGCATATTGTCTTACTTTCGATTTTATAATGGGCGCTTTAGCTTCAAAACCACCGTGAAACGTAGACACAATAATACATAATGTTTTTACATTTGAAAATCCTGGGTGCGGCGTTTCTCAAAATTGCATAATTATTTATGCACATACTTGAAAATATGGTTTTGTAAACACTTTTCGAACTGACAATGTTTTCAAACTCGATACGATTTTCTTCAATTTTTGGAATATAATTAATTAAGCTCATATTAAATTTTTAGAAAATGAAAATTTCAAATTTTTTCTAATTAAATCTATTGAGTCGTTAATGTTCGTGAAAATAATAAATGTCTAAAATTATAATTGTAGGTACCTAAACGTTTGTGTATATATATATATATATATAGCCCGAAAATGGTCAACATTAAAAATAATTCATAATCGTTGAAAATGTTTTAGAAATATTTTAGAATTGTGTACAATAAATAATTAAAAGCTAACATCGATTAAAAATCCGGTGTTTATTTGAAATTTTTGATATAGTTTATATTCCTATATATTTCTATAAAAAAAATATTGAAAAAATTTAAAAAGATTTTTCTCGAATATTATATTATTATTATTAAAAATATAGTCGATGGTATTATCTATACCTAAGTACGAGTACCTTCTCTAAAAAAAAAAAAACGAGCACATATAGATAAATAAAATCACATTGTAGAATGATTCGTTCTTCGATTGATACTCTTATCGGATTCTAACATATATTTTTGTTTTTGTCAAACCACTATAATAGCAGTCTTCTACCCCACCCCCCTCCATCCATTTCTCAATTTCTAGATCCGTCACCGCACGATGATGGTACTTTATAATCGTTTTACGGATATTCGCCTCGTTTTCGGAACCGGCAGACCGTGGCAACTAGATGTTTTTATTGAAATTTACTTGCATATTATCGTTATTATGTTCGCAAAAAAAAAAAAAAAAACGACAAATTCATCACGAGAAAATTATGTTTTTTTTTTTTTTTTATTATTATTTACAGATATATTACCATCTCCGGTGGAACACGAATCCAGCCGAACAACGATGGATCATCCGGATATTATTCATCGTACCGATTTACGCGCTACACTCGTGGGTCAGTTTGTTGTTCTTCAACAACGAACACTACTACGTGTATTTCTTCACGATTAGAGATTGCTACGAAGGTATGTAGTATATTATTATGCGCACGCGATTGGCAATAAACTCAATTGGCGTCGAAATAACGTAATAACAATATTAAAAAAATGACTTTTTTTTGCTAAAAAAAACATCGAGAACGCCCTGTTGTTTATACGTGACTTTTTTTTTTTTTCTAGAGATCTCGATAACGATATATCATTAAGTATAGGTACACGCTAAAAATGGTCAGAGGGTAAATCGTAGAGCGTTCTGTCTATAGATAGAGCCGGCCTAACTCGATACTATAGTTTTCAATTTTAAAACGCTCAATAATCCTCGTATATTTTAACCCTGTAGTAAACAATTTGGACATTACAGTCTAATATACTCTACAGAGCTCAACCGTTAAGAGGATGCTATACCCGCATTTTCTGTCTCCGTCCATCTAATTGGCAATATAGCAAAATTATACAACGCAAAATGAAAATTATGGCATTTTGGTTAGATTTAGAGCTTAAACGCCCATTATCAAATTTAACGAGAAAAATAATTTCGAGTGAACCTCGTGGGCTTTTTGTGAAATGTTGTCAGGAAAAAAAGTTACGGAATTTTTAGTTTTTGATATTTTTAAATAGCTTCAACTTTTTCGTCAGACGATATTTTACAAAATGCCCATGAGGTTCACTCGAAAATATTCCTCGCTTTAAATTTTGTAATGGGTGTTTGTACTCTAAATTTATAACCTAAACGCCAAAATTTAAATTCTGCGATTTTGCTATATTATCTGTTAGATAGACAGAGACAACGAATGCGAGTGTAACATCCTCACGTCCAGTACCTACTTATAGTCAATATAGTAATGTGAAAAAGGGTTTAAAAATATAAAGAAATTAATTTTTTTTTTAAATTCAATATTTTGCGGCAAAAGGTATTTTGAAAATAATCAACAATACTATATTATATTAAAAAACAATTGAAAATTCTGGTAAAAAAAATATTTGGTTGTGTGGGGTCTGTGTCTTTGAATTTGATCCTATATTATATTCTCGACTGTCTCGTCGAAATATCCACATTCCATACCACCCATTTAGATCTAGGTATAGATATAGGAAAATAACTGACCTGCATGACTATAATATTATAATATGAGAATTGTATATATATATAGATTTCGGCGCCATTGAAATAAACTAATATAGATAACATAAAAAAAGAAAGATATTATATAATATATTAGGATATTATAAGGTAACTTCTTTTTTTTTTCTTCGCCTTCACTCTCAACTATTATATAAAGTCGTCCTAATATACCCAATATGTATAATGATGTAACAGGATTAATTGGCATACAATAACATTTATCCTATTCAATAGTTTTTTTTTAGTGATTAATTAGAAAGATTTAGTTGTTTATTTTTGCAAATGTATATATTTTCACTTATTTATTAATATATTTTGATTTTATTGTTGAAAATATCATCATGTGCGCGATGCATATCATTCATATCTAACGGGGAAAAATAAATCCAACCTCTTGTTTTAAAATTAATTATCACATGTTTGATTAGATACGCCCACCAGAAAAACACCTTATTTAGGTGGTTTTTTATTTGACGTGTTCGTATTGGGTTTTTTTTCATCATCATTATTTGAATTTTTTTTTTTTTCGTTATAACAATTAATTAATTTATTATTTATACACGATTCAATCCACGATTATGAAGTTATTTAATAATCGTGATTCCGTCGCAATTGAAATTCCATTGTTTTTATACATACTCCACATTAAGAGGACGTGTCATACCTACACATTTTCAATCAAAAACTGGCATAAGAATTTTTCATTTTTATCACTTTACAAACGTGTTTAGAAATATGAAATAAAAAACAAATTATAGCTAATAAGTAATAACATTACCTAGTGCCCTACATAGCTGTATTTGATATATTCATTTTTTTCAAAATGTGTAATTATATATATATATATAAATTTATAGTTAAAAAAAAATAGATTTTTTGAGAACTCATAAAATGTTTAAAAATACACATCGAAAAATGGCTACGTAGGGCGCTAGATAAATTTGTTCTTTATAATTTATTTTTAATTTCATCTTTCTACGATATTCTCAAGATGGTAAAAATAAAAAGTGCGTAAACGTGTATTTTTTTTTTTAACAAATCGTGATTATATAATGAAAAATGATATTGACACAAGACTATTTTAAAATTACTTTAAAATATTTTATAATTGGATTTTCATTTTTCTAAAATATATTTAAAATTGCTTTTACATAACCCCTTAAAAACCGTGCGTGCAACGTTTTCTGTAGTAAAACCACTATTTTTTCATATATTAATTTAAAAAAAAAAAATCGTTCTGCAAATTCAGATAGTGGAAGTGGATCCATCGTCTCTTCGGTCCTCAGACAGGATGGTACCTATATAATTATTTACATTTTTAAAGCAAAGATAAATTATTGCATTCATACGACTATTCAGACCCTAGTTCGGTGGATATAATAGTATATACTGGGTAACCAAGACAATTGTATTTGTTATTTTCGTTATAAAACGGGTTTCTTTCTTTACTTTAAAGAAACTATTGGGAAAATCGAAATATGACCTCGTTAAAGTATCAACGACTATATTCTAGAACCAATTTGCTATCAAAAAAGCTCTTTACTCCAAAATTTCTATTCGACTCCTTTTACCTCTTAAAACCAATATAATACATACCTCGCTTCACTTAGAATCTAATAGGTCCTATATATATATATATTATAGATACCTATAATTGATGAACATAAACAGTTTAGATGAGCAATACAAATATTCACATTTTCACAAACTTTATAAAAATAAATAAATAAATTATCAAGCTTTTATCACCAGAGTGTTTGTAAAGATAGGGTCCATAATACAAAAATGCATCCAAATTATCCGTTATTCATTTTATTTCAAGTAGGTATCTATTTAATAATTAAAACTAAAATTAAATTTTAAATACATTTATAATTGCAACATAAAAGTGTAGTATTAATTAATACATTTATTTTTAATACTTTAAAAAATCGAATAGAACAAAAGTTATAGTAGTTCTTCAATTTTAATGCTATATATATATATATATATATATATGTAGATTCCTCAATTTATTTGAATAATGAAAAAATTTAAATTTAAACTACCTACTGATTGACAGGAGGTGGTTGGTATATGCTAATTTATATTATATTTGATTTATTCACTTTACGCAGTGCGTTTGTGGGAGTAGTATTTGATCGTCTTGTGTGTGTGTGTGTGTGTGTGTGTGTGTATAAATACGTTCGGCATAATAATGATGGTGTGTACACTCGCACGCACAGACACATGTCAACAAATACGGCTACCGTATTTGAAAAGACACTAAAATCACATTTCCAACATTGACCACGATTGACTGATCTCTCTAGTGTACGCGATAAAAGAAAACTGATCTGAATTTGTCGCGAAATCTACTTTAGAACGACTTTCCCGCTTTTTAAATAATTTTCTTTGATTTCCCCAAAAATTTCGACAAATTCTGATCGGTTTTCAGTATTTTTATCGCATCACTATAGATTTGTTGGGTACCCTATACGTGTGTGATTGAGAGAGAGACGGACAATCGTCTTGGAATCGATATTTATTATGATTAAAACATAATATAATTGCCCGACTTTTTCGTTTGCCGTGCACGAATAATAATAATAATAATAATAATAACAAATTGTTGTTTTCTCTCGAACAGCTTTCGTCATTTACAATTTCATGAGCCTGTGCTACGAATACTTGGGCGGCGAAGGGAACATAATGAGCGAAATCCGTGGGAAGCCCATTCAGTAAGTATATATAACACGGCGAATGTATGCCAAATTCCATTTTATGACTTTGTGTCCACTACGTTGGGCGTAAAAGCTATTAAAAAAATAATAATTATAATAATAATAAGAACGTATTATTCTAACGTAGTAAACGATCATTATTTGTGTGATCTTAATTGAAATAATCGTTTGTTTATTATAGATCCAGCTGGCAATATGGAACGTGTTGTTTGACGGGACGCACTTACACGATTGGGTTCCTGCGTTTTTGCAAACAAGCGACTTTACAGTTTTGTTTGGTTAAACCGACAATGGCTTTTGTCATTATATTCCTACAGTACGTCGGACATTACCACGATGGCGATTGGAGGTAATAATATTATCGTAGAACCGTAACATGTATTTTAATGATATTAAAATTTTGTATGATTTTGTATGAGTTGTTTTCATTCACCGGTGTCGTCCATCCTATAGTGAGCGTGCGTTTTTTTCGTCTCGTGCGAAACATCATGGTTTGGCAGCCAGAACGTGTCAAAGAATCAGCAATATTTTTACACCGAAACGAAAATTGTTTTATTGAAAACATGAAAATTCCGTTATTAAAACATAAATGTTTTACATAATTATAAACCGACAATATAATATATTACCAACATTAGTTTTCCCGGATATTGCTCGACTTGTATTAACAAATAACACACGAGGACGGACGCTACACACACGTTTTTGTTGTCCATCCATCTTACATACGCGTGACATCTACGTATCTACGTATTCTTACTACCGTTTATTTATAATCAATATTTACCTATTGTCAAATTTGTAGAGGATACATAAACTGTGTTATGCTCTACCGTGGAGTTTTTTTTTAAACTAGTTTTATGCATTCAAAATATCAGTTATTTATTTACTTTTAAACTTGTTTAAAAGTACAATTAAAAAAAAAAAAAACCACGGCATAGTTTATGTGCTCCTCTACAAATTTGATAATTATGGAAATTTACTCTTAATATTAATTATAAATAAATTGTAGTAAGAATGCTGTATGTAGATTTTTTATGTTATGCGTATGTAAGACAAGAGACAACAAATGTGTACCTCTTAACAATTAAACTAATTTTTCTCCCGATAAAGTTGTATTACAACCGCCCGATACCCGTCCATAAGTAAAAAATAGCATTCCGAATAGTTCTGATATATATATATATATATATATATATATCATAATTTACAAACACTTTGCTGCACTACTAATAAGTGACAATTTAAATTTAATTTAGCATAGTGAACATTTTTTTTAATTCACAGAAAATTTTAGATGGGTAAATGGTAAAATGAAATTGGGTTATGCACATATCAACTTGAGCAACATTGTGTTTTTTTAGTTACTCGCCACTTGAATGAACGTTATTATAAGTATTTTTCATGAAAAAATAGTAATTATTATTGGATACCTATATTCAATATTGTATGTGTTCAGAATATGTTTACACTTAAAATTGTATTGTTTTTACAGTATGAATGGAGGATATTTGTATGTCACAGCCATTTACAATTTGTCGGTCAGCTTAGCACTGTATGGATTGTTCCTGTTCTATTTCGCTACCAGAGATCTCCTAATACCTTTTGAACCGGTCTTGAAGTTTTGTACCATCAAGAGTGTGATTTTCCTGTCATTTTGGCAAGGTATAAATAAAACAAAAAAAAATAGTAATAATCCCTTTAAACAGTTGCATCAAAAATTTTTTAAACATATGTACGTATTTTGTAGGTGTGTTACTAGCTGTTTTGGAAAAAGCCAAATTCATAGATCCTGTCATCGATTCTAGTGGTCAGCCTACGAGTGCTGGTACGGTATCGGCTGGCTACCAAAACTTTTTAATCTGTATCGAAATGCTGTTTGCTTCATTGGCCCTAAGGGCTGCCTTTCCATACGAGATATATGCTAATAATGCACAAACAGGAACCGGACATCCTTCCAGTTCACGGACTGTTACTATGCAAAGCATTTCTAGTAGCTTAAAAGTACGTTTGAAAATAGATTGTTATATGTAATATTATGTTTAAAATTAATGACTAATCAAAAAATAATTATTTTTATGTAGGAAACAATGAATCCAAAAGATATAATGACGGATGCCATACATAATTTCCACCCACAATATCAACAATATACACAGTATAGTTCAGGTAAACATTTAAACTTTATATTGCATGACTTTTGGATTGTTATTTTTGATTCACTATTTGCATATTACTCTTTCACTGTTTATTGATGACAATGAAATTTAGAAATGAATAGTTTAATTTTTTGATTTTTATGAATTTTGCTCGTCAGCATGTTTATTGTTTGCCATTAAATATATGCATCAAGTTTAATATAGTTTATTCTTTCAAACTTATTTTAGTATTTGGTAATCCATTGTTATTAAGTGTCCAGTAGTTTTCATCGTAAAATTAAATAGTTTTCATGAAATTATAAATGGCAAAATACTTCAGACACATTTTTAATTGCTTATAAAAAAATACAAAACACTACATTAATTTTCAAAATATCAACTATAGTTCATTTTAAATTACCTACCTATTTATATGTATTTTTATTGATATTTAAAAAATATGAAAGTCTTATATTATATAACTTTAAAAATATATGTATTGAAAGCAACAATAAAATTAATTTTACTTATTAATTATTATTATAACTAGAATTTCTTGTATATTTTTTAATGTTAATATTTCTTATTTAAAAATAAGTTGTAATTACTATGAATCAGGGGTTATAAAGGTATAAAATAAATGTAAATATGATACATTTTATTGTTGCTATATACTTTTGTTTAAGAAAATCAAAATATCTGACATTTATATGTTATCACAATTTTATTACTTTTAAACTTCGATTGATAACAACAGATATATTTATATTGTCTCGAGATCTACAGTATAACTTACAAAGTTCGTTTATATTTTTATTTACAGACGTTGGTTCCTCTCAGCCTTACGAAAAATTATAAGCATGGACAGGTGTTTTAGTTGTATATGCTCTCTTTATTTTATTTTTAATCATTAAAAACCATTATTTTAATTTTTTTTTATTAAAATCATTATTATTATTTATAGTTCATGATCATTTTTTATTATTTCTATATGTATATTATCATGTATATAGTACACATATATTTTATTTTGAAAGAAATTTAAATAGTTTTTATGTTAAGTGTAATTTTATTAAAAATTCTAATACTGCTTGAGTTTTCTTTATCGGGTTGTTGCAATGTGATTTTGTTAAGCATACATTGTTTATATTTATATTTAATTTTATTATTATTATTTGTTATTAAGTACTTAACACTATTTAAAAAATATTTCCCTCGTTAGTCTCATTCTTTTCTATATAGATAGAGATATATTTTCAATAAATAAGTGTCTAATTTCTCCCATCCTTGTTCTTACTAGTCAACATTCTTCTCCAAAATAGTAAGTACATTGTCTTGTTTTGTATTATACTAACAAAAGAAAAACCTTGTTAACATTTTTTTTATTAATTTCTCGCAAAATATTTTATTTTATTTGTAAGTCTGTGATCTGTATTTAAAAGTATACTAGTAGTTTAGTTTTTAATTATTATACAATCGTACCTATTAAAAGTATTTACTTAATATTTTTTTAATAACAAAATCGATAAGTATTTATATTAAATGTGTATTAATTATGTATAATTTAATTATTTTAATGTTAGGTGAAGTTGTATTTTTAAGTGAGCACTTTTTGTATTACAATATAGTAATGAGTGTTTGGGGAACGATCCTCGCAATTTATATTTTATTTTCCATTAAATATAAAGTTTGATAATATATATTATGATTTTATTTTTTTTTTTCATATATAAACTACTTTTATTCGTTTTCCATATTATATAATATATATTGTATATTATACAAGTATATTCACGTAATAAGTAATAATATTATATTGTTGTTTTAAACAAACTACCAATGGTATACAGAGTAGATAGCTCTTAATACATATACAGGTTTGTGGGAACATTATATAAAATGTTGTCGATACTATTTATCATAACAGTTTTGAATATTGCAGGTGGTCAAAAGAATTATGGATCAAAAAGCAGCGGAACTAAAGACAACAATGGAAAATCAAAGACTGCAAAGAAACAGGCGCCGGTATATAATGAAAAGGCAATGTTGCTGAGCTCTGATGAAGAATTACCTTGAAATCTTGAATTTAAAACTTATGTATACTTATTACTTATGATTCTATACTCTATTATGTTTTATTCCATGGCTTTAATCTCATATATTATAAGTTTATTATTATTTCTGAAGTGCCATATAATTTCTATCCAATTTACTAGTCAAATATATAACTTTTGTGCAATATTTCTTAAAAAACATATTTTCAGAATTTGTATTTGTTATCTCTCGTTTCTATGATTCTGTTAAAACGTGAATGCATACGATTTTTGCTTAAAATCTAAATGTATACTATATAGTATATACTATTCCTTTGTTAGTATCATTATATTTATTTTTAGTTATAGTTGTTAATACATTTATCAGGTATGCAATTGATATTTTTCTAATGCACTATTACCATTCAGTCGACTGTATAGTGGAGGTATTTTGATCAACAAATATATGTACTTCCATAAAAAAATATAATCACATTATTGTGTTAACTGTTCTAGTCATAGTTTTTATATTTTGTTCTAACTTTGCGAAAAAATCACTTATAAAAAAAATTTGTTTCTTGTAGAATTACAAAAATGATTTTTTAATATTATTAAATTAACTTTTAAAATTATTATCTGAAATTAACTTTGACTAACACGCAAACTCTTATTCACAATATTATACATTTTATATAAATATTATGATACGTAACTTAAATCGCTCTATTTGCGATGTGATCGAAACAAGTATTATGTAATGGCATTGTTATTCCAAGTTGTTTGTTTCTTTGAGACTAATTATTAACAATATTATTATATTAATGTTAAAATGTTATTTATGCCATTAAAACCTTTTACATTATATTCATATTTAATCAATTATATAAATATTTATAATTATAATATAATATAATGATTAATTCACGATGTATGTATAATGTTTATGTTTAATTTTATGTTGAAAAAAAAAACTAAAATAATTATTTATTTGTATATACGAAATATTAATACTTTGAAATAAAAGTAAATCGAAACTTCTTTAAACTTAACATTTACAAATTGCATATTATTATATGTTTTTAATAAAATTATAATGTTATTACTGAAGACTTTATTGTATATATTTAATTATATAATTATTAATATATATTTAACTCTTACATTTAGAAGAAAAAAACATTATTTTAACAAAGGCACAATTCAGTAAATATTGATATACAGTAATCTCGCAATTTGGTCTTTATGGGACCAGACCCCATCTGGATCACCAAAAGTCTGGACTAAAAGGAATAATTTTTAAACAAGTTTTAGATGGATAAAACTAATAAAATCTAGGTTTTTATCGTAAAAATTACTTTTGGTCTCAATACTATAACTTGGCCAACATTATTAATCTACAAATTTATTTAGAACAAAAAAAAAACAAACATCTTATTAATTAAAAAGTGTATTAATTTTATGGTACTAATAACAATTTTCAAGTCCTTCGGATTAGAAAGATTACTGTAATTTCTAATATAAGTTTATCTATTGAAGGTTAAATTTATAAAATTAATTGTAAATGTAAAATATTTACTGTTTGAAAATAATTTTTACTACAGTAAATTTAATATTATGTGTTTTAACAAGACTAAAAACTCTAAAAAGTAGCTCATGTATAAATTTGATATTTGGTATTTATTTAAATTTAACTAAAACATTCTGCGTAGCGTGATTTTTATATATTATTGCCCATTTGGCAATTTGCAGATAGACGGAGACTACAGGTTAATGTTTACATTTAATTTACCACTCAATTTCACAAATGTTACTGTCAATAAAAATATGTAAGTATAGTGTACACTTTTATATATAATTTTGTTTTAATGTAAATATTTAATATATTTTCATAGTTTCTGTATTTGTATAAATACCTCAATATTTTTGAAAATATATTTAAAATTGGAAAAATTAATTAAGGGGCCTTCACAGCACACAGTTCTTAGGAGTATTATTTAGAACATTTTTTTATACCTACTTTCATTGTACGATTTTATGTTTGTGTGATGCATATGTGATAATTATTGTTAGTAGTCAAAAGTATACGGTAGAGCCGTTACACGAACCCACGTGGGCATGTCAGTTATCTATTTTATAACCACGAAAAAATGTATATTTTTCATTCGAATAGACGATTCTAATTGCATCAGAACATTTACGAGAAAATGATCGAAGCACGTTTCAAAATTTGTTTTTATTTAATTGGATATTTATGTTCAAAATTTTGGAAACTTTAAATGGTTTTAATTATTGTGAAAAATAAGAAAATGATCGATCATTCCCTCGAGTAAGTAATGAAAAATCTGTAGGATACGTTTTCAAAATTTTTTATCAAAGTATGCATCGTGCCGGACCGTTGGAATTAGAATGAGTAGTTTTTAACCAAAAAAATGATGCTGAGAGGCCCCTTAATTCAAAAAATGCAATACTTTTATAAAATTAAAAATAAATATAATAAAAAATAACACTATCGTATACCTATTTATGTATATATTATAAAAAAAAAATATGTGTTGAGGGTATTCAAAAAGTATTATAAGTAACAACTAGTTTCGACCGTAAGTCATTGTCAAGTTACAAATAAATAATAAAGAAAAAAACAAATAAGGAATACAAAATAATATGAAAATTAATAAACATAATAGGTACCTAAATAGAACATACTATAATAATAAGAAATAAATTTTTTAAACGATGGCTAGTGTTGTAGGTAGTTGACTTAGACGACAAAGTCACTTTGTATGTTTTAGGTGCAGGTTTGAATAACTGGTCAAAAAAACATCACTCTTGGACCTTTTGCTATGACAAAATTGTGAGACATTAACTGGTCCGATTTCAATTCCGAACAAAGCATAAGATTGTTTGACATCTTTTCTGAGGTTTAACAGATATAACGGATAGATATTTGAACAAAATATGAATTTTAGACTCCGGTAGGTATACTTAAACAAAACGTTCATATTTCAAACATTTTGTATTCGTGTAGGTATACTTAAGGCGGAAATTTCTATTTCGAAAAACGACTCGATCGGAGAACCTAGAAAAGATGTCGAACAATCTTAAGCTGTTTACAAAATTTCAATCGGACCAGCCAGAGTTTCACAATTTCGGCATGCCGGAAGTAATTTTCTGTTCAAAAATTTAGATAGGTATACGCCCATATTAAGCTCCTCCGAAACTACACCGACTCGGACGTAATGGCAATACTTATCGTGTTATCAATATATAAAGTGTAGAAATATACGTCGATGTCGGGAGTCGAAATGCGTATTTATAGGCACACAAGGTGGTCCCCACGGTTCGACTCTCGGGTAGCAAATATGTAGTGGGTGGTCAAAGAGAATTTTCTCGCCGAGGTCTGGTCTCTGGTGCAAACCAGTCCAATAATAATCTGGTAGCTGTCTGCAAGAATACTACCTTCGACTCTTACTGGACACCTTATTATTTATTGTGTCTGTATGTGCCAATCGTAAATGATGGTCACTATTTTCTATTAAAATTGATACGGTTTTGATTCCACGAGAACGTTGAAATGCACACCTATACTCAAACGGTAGGTACATTTTATACAGTTAGTGGATTCCCGCGAGAACCTTTTTTAGGTACCTATCGTATGCCGAGAAAATTTTAAAGAACGTTATTTAAGTGTGACGCGAGGCTCGAAATTTTTTTATGAAGATTTTCAAGGGGTTCTTTATAAACAATTTTTAAGAAATATTATGAAAAATCTAACAATATTTAGAAATATTTATGTACATTTTAAAATTAATCTAAAAATAGCGTCGGCCTGTCTTCTGGGGGATCGGTCGAGACATTTTTCTTTATTATTACAGATTAAAATATAATCAATGTTTAAAAATTTTGATTTTCAATGATAAATAACACGACAGTTTTTTGAGAATCATTGATTTCACTCAGAGTACAAATTAATTTATTTTCAATATTTTCATCACAATATAGGTACCTTGCCATACTATATAGCTGTCTTTAACTTTATGCGATTCTAACTTAAGGAAGTTCGAGTTGGTCATTTTCTAAGAAGTATTATGTAGGCAATTTATCGTACACGATAAAATTTTAAATTCAGAATTTCTTAAATTCAGTCTTGAGAGGTCATTGAAGTCAATAAAGCTAATAATAAATGAATAAATACACAAATACACTCTATCGGCTTATATCCATAGCCGTCTAGGTTAAATATGAATTGCAAGTGTGAAAATAAGACCGTAGTATTACTAAATCACTTATTGAACAGAAAGTTGCTTCGCTGTGACAAAATTGTGAGACTTCGGCTCTTCCAATATTTTAACTCTGTAAAAAGCATAAGATTCTTTATACATAATATACATATTTATACATAATAGGTACCTAAATAGAATATACTAATAATAAGAAACAAATTTTTTTTGAACGATGGCTATAGTGTTGTAGGTAGTTGACTTAGACGACAATGTCACATTGTATATTATTTTAGATGGTTTGAATAACAGGTCAAAAAAACATCACCTCTTGGACCTTTTGCTATGACAAAATTGTGAGACATTAACTGGTCCGATTTCAATTCCGAACAAAGCATACGATTGTTTGACATCTTTTCTATAGGTTTTAATCGAGGCATTTTCCGAAATATAAATTTCCGCTTTAGATATACACGTAATAGTGAAAAATTTTTAAAATATGGAAATTTCGAAATCGAAAATTCACATTTTTTTGAAAAACGCCTCGATCGAAACGTAGAAAAGATATCGACAAATATTGTGCTTTTTACCGGATTAAAATCGGATCGGCCAAAGTCGCGCGATTTTGTCACAGCGAAAGGTCTAAAAGCGATATTTTTTTTTGACCGACTCGAGCAGTTTATTTTACTTCGTAATGATGTACAACTGATAAAACGCGTATATCCTGCAGGGCTGGCTCGAGTTATAGGCACCAAGCCTAGAACGGCACTTTCACTGCTTTTTTTGGAAAAAGCGGACCGAACGGTCGCAACTATTTTTTTTTTTTTTTTGCGCCTTATTTACGATCTTAAGAACGTTTAGGAAAGCTCTGCGAGGAGGACATTTATAATACGATAGAGTGGGTATACGCAAATTCTAGAATAACGATAATATCGAATTTTATCAGTCTAAAGACTAAAATTCAGCCTGCTGCAGGTTCTTGTATTAATTATTATTACAATAAATCAATACCAAAATATAGATATCCTATAGTTTATCATATAGGAAAATATGTTGGCACTATATATTCCGTATCGGAATGAAAGATTCCTAATTAATAATGATTTATGCGAAATAAACATATTCACATTTGGAAATATTTTATTCAAAGTAAAAAAAAAAAAAAATAATAATCGTACATAAATATTTATTTCATAGTACAGGTAAAATTTTTAGAAAGGTATATAAAAACCATATATACATATACGTAGGTAGGTAATTAGAAATATTAAAATAATAACATTCTAGATATCGATTTGTGCACTATTTCGACATTCTACACCAAGTGATGAGTTGTTACAGCGGTGTCCCACAAAAAGTATATAAAAAAATTACAATGTACACACGAATTTCAAAACATATTTATCATAAAATAAACAAGTATTTCGTAAAATTCGCGAAATAGTAAAATGAACATAATTATCGAAATTCGATATGATCAAATAAAACGAACAGAAGTGAACGAAACGGGGTAAAATGGCGAGAAGCTCATAAATTTAGTCGGAATGTGAATCTGACAATATTTTTTTTCCTTTAGCCTTCTCTGTGCTGGAGGTTTTTACGCGGAGACGACTTTGCTGATGCCTTTTTTTTTTTTTTTCTATACCTAATAAAAATTAAAGTTTATAAATACAATCGTTCTATAAATAATGAATAGATTAATATAATCATTATAAAATATAAGAATCCTTGGTAACAGTAATATAAACATTAGAACAGACAACACTGCAGGAAACACTCGAATTTCCAATTGAATCGTTCAAAAATGGCTGAAGGAGAATCGTTTAATGTTAAACGTGAAGAATTTAAAAAGTATCTGAATGAGTTGGGTGTTATTGAGGCTTTGACCAACGTACTGGCCGGCCTTTATGAATTGGAAACAAGGCCGACAGATCCATTGGATTATATTCGTACTCACATGACGGAAACTGTAAAAGAGAAGGAACAACTAATAACGCTGAAGGCCAAACACGATCAAATGGTCACTCAAATTTTGGAGATGGAAAAAGAGAATATGGATCTGGCCAAATCGATAAAAGAACTGGAGAACTTTGGTGAAGAATTCAGCAAATCTAAATTAGTAACTGATGAGAACAATGAAGACGAATGAAACATTAACGGAGTACTACCTATACCGGTATTAACCATGTAAACGAAAAAAAATATCTATAAGTTTCAAAATATAAATAAATACTTTAGAATAAATGTAATTAATTTTACACTTGGATTTATTTATTTTTCATTAATGATAAACAATAATATTATATAATAATCATTTTTACAATCAATGCGGTGTGTGGTGTCTCTTCGACGTATATACAATTTGAACACCTAAAGCAGCCTTATATATACGGTTATTTTCATTATTAGCAGTTAAATATTCAACTTATAGTGTGCGTAAATTCGATAAATGTCCGAGAATTTCGATTTTCGACCAACAATGCACGACGTCTCGTCACGTGGACAATCTATTTTATCATTGTTTGCGAGTGGATTGAGCGATGAAACTGTTTCAGCTGCAAGACGGTCCGAGGTCTTAAAACGAGCCTTTTGTCTATCTATAACTACCTACCTAAAAACGTAATAGAACCTCCAATTTAATTATTCTTATATGTATCTACACATATTTCGAGTTTCAAAGTTTTGAACTTGATTGTTCCGGGCGTTAAGAGGACGTAGTACTTACGGTTTTTAAGGAGTTTTGTATAGGCAATTTTAAAACATAATTTTAGAAAAATGGAAATCCAACGATTTGAAAATATTTAAACATAATGTTTTTAGAGTAATTTTAAAATAGTCCCGTGTCAATATCATTTTTCATTATCGTGTAATCACGATATTTGTTAAAAAAATCACGGTTTAGAGGTACCTACACACTTTTTATTTTTATCAACTTGAGAATATCGTAGAAAAATGTTGTTGTTAACAATAATTAATTAGGTATATATATTGAACGAAATTGTATAAAGCCCTCCTACGTAGCCAATTTCGATACGTTTAACGAGTTGTTGAAAATAATTAAGGTTTTTTTTTTTTTAAAATAACTGTAAATCTAGAAAAAAATTAATATATCAGAAAAACACTACGCGGGGGGCACTAATAATAATGTTATTATAGCTACAATTTGTTTTTAATTTCGTATTTCTAACATGTTTGCAAATTGATAAAAATTAATAAAATGTCGATGCAAGTTTTTCATTGAAAATGTGTAGGTATGAACGGACAAGTTATGTCAAGTTAAATATAAATTATATATATATATATATAGGTAACAAAGATTGACACAAACTATACTACCTAGTTAAAAAGTAAATTTAATATAAGTGAAATAATATAGATGGGTGCCTGCCAATTGTCCGTTAATAAATGACTGACTATGTCGGTTTCGCCAGATTATATAACGAGTTTAAATCGGTATAATTTGCATAATATTGTTATAATTTACATATTGTACTGCACCTTATATAATTGAGCAGCTGATAATATAAATATATTATATTTGAGGACCGGTGTTCATATTTTTTTTTTTTTTTATTATTTTGTCTATTATATAGATAAAATGGTGTTTACTACGGCGCAGATGGAATAAAAAAAGTTTCTAATAAATGTCCAGATATTAAAATGTAAAGTTCTAATAATAATTCAAAAACATTTTTAAATCCAGAAGTTATAACGTCAAAAATGCATTTTCAGTAAGTATAATATATTTTAAAAACATTATACAAATATTGTACGAGTAAATGTTGTTAAAAAATTATATATTATAGTTGAAAATGTTTTTAAATTTTAATTTTTGAAATTATAAGTTCCCTAAGAGTCTAAAACATTACCTATTCAAATATAATTTAAAATAAATAAATAATTTTAATTTTTGGAAATATTTTATTGGCTTCCAGTAAAATTATGTTTTCTAATAGTAGGTAATTATGACGTTTCGGGAAAAGAAATGTTTAAAAATATTTTTAGTATAGGTATAAAGTTTCAAACACATTTTTTATTATAAAATTTTATATTTTATTTTTTTAATATATTATAATTTTATTATTTTATATTTTTACTATATAATTTATATCATATTTATTAAGTATTTCAATTAAGTAAGTAAGTATTTATAAGTAATAACATTGTACCTACCACAGTTTATTATACATATCATCTGATATCTATTTATTGTACACACATATTGATAATATAAATGTGATAAGATTCTAATTCCCACAAAGATGGCGGTCCAATGGTGACTTCAATCATTTACACGGGAAACATGTAGCAGTTAGCAATCTAGTTTATTATACATATCTGTGGATTAAGTATACTTAATCTATGGTACAGTACGGTAACTTACAGGACGACTTTGCGACAAGTTTATCAGTGTAGACGGATTGTTGATGACAGATTTTAACCATGTGTTATCACTTATCAGTTATAACTTATCAGTAATAATATTACGATCGCATTATTTTTTATTTGTGACTTGTGTTAATTACTTTTTCAATGAAATACAAACGAGTTAAATAATAATTTAAAATACTCATATCACAATTACACACCTATCCAAACACAATTTACAACTGTATTTAATACACATCGCTAAAGCTAAAAGAATGTAACTCAGCGAACCTTAAAGCGGTGGTCGAATGGAAACCAAATATTCTAAATATAGGTAGTTTGAAGGCTATTTAGTTTAAACATTTAATTTGAGCATTTAATATAAATTTTTCAGTCCAATAATAAGTATGGTGTCAATCAAAGTTTTAACTCTGATAGTGTATTTCCCACACTACTACATGGTGCTGGTCTACATGGATATTTTTTTGTGTAATAAATTAGTAAAGTAGTAAAATAGTAATAGGTAAAGAAAACATAATTGATTAGCTATAACTTAGGTACATATTTTACATATTCCTTGAGTATGGAAATTTAAAATTTTCAAATATAAAATATAACATGGAGTATAACATTTATATTAAACAATTTTGGGTAAAATTTGGTCCAATACTCTAGGCATATTTTCTTTTTATACTTTTTTTTTATCATATAAACTAATTTTTTTACATGTACCTATTGTTATTTTTTTAAGAGTATTAAACATTTTAAAATGTATGAATGTATAAAAATTAAGGAATATTTTATTTTATAAATATAAAGTGAAATTATTAGAAACATACCAATTCCATTGAATTTTATTTGAAATTAAATAAGATCGTGTAAGATCGTCAAATAACCGCTAAATTTTGTCTTCATAGTTTTTTTTCATCGAAAAATATGTATTTTCTAAATCTAATCATCAACCTTCGTACATGCGTACTCAGATGTACAAAATGCAATCGTTTATATACGACAATGAGTATATAACGGACGGTACGGCAACGTTGCATTTAAAATATTGCGGAATCGTGTATATTTATATAACATTTGCGGAATCATGTATATTTATATAACATTTGCGGAATCGTGTATATTTTAAATGGGCAATTAAAATCTATACGATTCCGCAAATTTTGCGAAATCGTATTGCAGCCAATGTGATTATACCCACCATATTTTTTATATTTCATACAATACGAAAAATATAAGTGTAATTAGTACAAAAAACAAAAACGAGTAGGTACCAAAGACTATAAAATGTTGTCTATTGAAAATAATTATCCTTGTACTTAACAAATATAATCGAACTTAAAATTCAAAAATTATGAAATTGTGTATAATATAAAATTAACATATTATATGAAATATGTTAAGTGAAGCTCGCAGTTTACTATAATGTAGTTCACATGTTATAAGTCGGAGTAAGTTGTTTAGAAATCCTTTATTTTACATTTTAACCATTATATGTTTAATGTATTCTTTGTTCATATAATGTATGGCAACCATAAAAAACTTATATAAAACATTTGAATCACACATACTAACCAAACGATCACTATTCACATTATATTTTCACTTTTAGAGACATTCTTGAGATTCTTAATACACCCAGTACTCAGTGGGTAACTAAATATTAGGCATGATATATTTTTTATAATCCTCGGTCCGGCCGGTCTTCACCCAGGGCCGCCTTGAAGATAGATTTTTTTTTTTTGGGGGGGGGGAGTGTGAAAAAGTAAAAAAATTAATTACATAATAACAATTTCAAAAAACTTCATAAACGTGAGTGAATAAGCAAAAACAAAAAAAAAAAGGCATAGACTTTTTCTACTATTTGCCGACAAATTTTCCAACTGAACTTAAATTTGACGATTGCTTTCAAAGTCAGGGGAGGGAGGGAGGTGAGGTGATTTTCGTAAAATTCTTCATAGCTCTGAAAATATTGATGCTAGTAACATGACATTTCACTAAAAATTTTCGAAAATGTTTACCCAAATAAGCTATTTATAACAATTTTCAATTTGGAGTCATTTAATTCATAATAGTCTTGATTTTAAGTTTTACGACCTGAAAATTAAATACAGTATTAAAATTACGTCATTCTGCATACAAAAAAAAAACAATTTAATTTTTAAGTAGAATATTTTTTAATACCTATTTCATTTTTTTCGAAAAAATATGTATTATTACGGTATGAAATCTGTTAGAATTTCGGGAAAATAATAGATTCATACATTTCAAATTTTCACTAAAATGTATATTGTGAAGGCAAAAGTATTTTTAAAAATATTTACCCATTTTTCGGCTACTAATAACAATTTTTAATTTTGAGTTATTTAAATCATAATATATATAACTTTTATACTTTACGGGAGAATTCAATTTTTTTTTTTCAAATCATTTTTTCATTTTTTTCATCTAATTTATTTGATCAAAAAAAAATTATAGTGAGTCAGAATTTGGCGGTCGCACTTGGTTTTAAAGTTATATTAAATTCGAATTTAACGATTTTACCATGTTCGTTTAAAAGGTTTATTTTTATATTTTTCAATAGTGTTATGTACCTAGTTTGTGGGTGGCAACGGTGTTTTCATGTACGGGGCCCTCGGTTCTTAATCCTTCATATTTTAATAATTTTTTGCACTTTTTTCAACTTTTTTTAAAATTATATTATTTAATATTATTATATTATTAGTATAATCTAAAATATTTGTCAAGTATATCCCCCAAAGTTTCGCTCAGAGTCGATTTAAAAAAAAATTATTTATCAGTGCCTTCAAATTCAATATATATTCTTCATCATTATTCTATCCAACGTGGGAAGTGCTTCCCGATTTTTTTTAAATTAAATCTGAATGTAGCCATATTTGTAGATATTTATATTTAATAGAAAAATTATTGGTATCGACATATTTTTTAATTTGTCTAATATATCTGCCGAAAAAGTTGGGAAACTTTTCCCAGTAACTATTTTATTTATACAATAATGTTTATTTATTTCAGTAAATAACTTTTTTGGAACAGAAAGAATTGACTACGAGTTTTGGGTTGAAGAGCTTTGTGAATAAAAAAATTTAAAGAAATACATTGACAATTTTCAGCATGGATAAATAAAAAGTTTAGGACCAATTTAAAGTGAACCTGTTTTGAAACCGTTTACAACATTAAAATTTAAATACAAGAATCTAAAATTATAATTATATTCGAATAACGCCTAAAGAAAACCGAATGCTTATTGACTATTAATATCATATATTAGCACTTGGTGAATATTTAGTGAAAGTTTACATATACTATGCGAAAATCTGCAATTTTAACCGAAACCAAGTATCAGATTCTAAATTACCTAAGCTTTGAGCGCATTACATTTATAAAACCGAAACTGAAAAAACTTTGATATTCCAACGGACGCATGATTCGGTTCGTTCAGGAAATTACGTTACATCGTGTAATTTTACTGCCTATATAATATCTAAATAATATAAGTTTCTCTTGTATATTTTTTTTTTTGTAAATATTCTATAGTTTCATACTTTTACATAACTAATCGATAATATACAACTGCAGTAGATACAACGGGAATTATAAATAAAATGACTTGTTGTTTCGGTTAAACATTCATATTAGCTGACCAAAAGTATAATAATACATTTCAAATCAAATTGACGATTTTTTAAATCGTGTTATGATAAAATGGGTGTGTAATAATAGTGCAAATGATCGTTTTGGGTAAGTTTTACATAAATGAATAGTTATTGTTTTTTCCCCTTTCATATTGCGGATTATGAGTAGGCATACGTTATAAAGTACACGTTATACATCAACGGCGAGTAAGTATAGTAACATTAAATATTAATATTTCGTATTAGTATTGGAAGTTGGAATATTAGGTAATTTTGTAGCAATACGAAACATGATTTATTCCCTTCGTTAACCCCTCGACATTATACACCGTGACATATAAAATTGCTTTAAAAGATGATGAAAAAAAAAATTCCCCCGGTGATAAAATTGTGTGGAACGATATGAGTATACTCATCTATTGTGTTTTAAATTTTAGTACCATATAACTCGATATGAAATATATTATATATACCTACTCAATATTGTATTAATTTAAATAATGAAAAGCCGGTCAGTAGGAGGGGAGGGGAGTGAAAGAACTCTGGTCATCGTTACAGGATACCGGTAGTGGATGTATTGAATTTGAAAACAAAAATAAATCAGTTCTTTTTAAAAATACGATTCTGAGCATAGCTTCGGTGCGTATACTTAATGATTAGGTACTGTAGATTATACGAATATTCTTATGTATAAAACGTTAACTCCAAAAACCGTTTTTGCATGAAAAAAAAAGTGCTATATTTATTATTTAATCCCTCGGCCCATTTTCGCCACCGTTCGACACCCATTCCTTTACGTTTTCAAACTATTCTACGATAATTTTGAGATTTTCATTAATTTTATTTAATTTAATTTTATAGAAATTTATTGATTAATTCGTTCCTCGGCATTTTCGCCTTTACTCCGAGCTTTTGACGACGAAAAGAAAAAATGTGGTACCCAACTCGCCGATTTCCGTTATCACTCGACGTTTTCCCCCGTCATCGTATTATCGCCCCGAACTTCTGAAATCGGCTTTAGCGACCTTTGTAGGCCTTTTTCGTCACCGCGGACTCTAGATTCGAGTACCCCGGACGTTTTAACGGCCGACTGAACGTTTCTTTGTCTACCGATCGTCCCCCATCGACCCGGATGTTCTATGTATGATTACTGGGTATGATTCGACTGTCGATGTACGTAACGTTGTCGTGCGTCATCTGAATAGTGTAAACACGAGAATTTCGACCTTTTTACCATCAATTTTGTAGCATATTGGGAACGGGAATGAACTTTCACTACGGGTATACCGATTCGAATCCCACTACGCTTATTTGTTTTTTTTTTTTTTTTTTTTTTTGTTCTGCGACTTTTATTTATTTAATATCTTTTATAATTCAATATTTCTTATAATTTTTTTGTTTTTGTTTTGTACTTACATATTTTATTTTATTCAATTTGTTATGCGTTATATAATACCCTGTGACGAACCCGTATATAGGTATTTAAGTCTGCCCTGCCCCCCACCCCCCACTAATTCATAGAATAGGTTTTCTGACTCCGCCATTATTTTTTTGCCAAAAAGTACATATTTGAAAAAAAAAAATTCAAGAAATCGAATTCTTCTTTAAGTAAAATGTTATATCTATTTTAATTAAATGTCTCAAAATAGAAAATTGCCTAAGTAGCCCAAAAATCGGTAAAAATTTTCAAAAATTTTTTGCCTTCATAATGTACTTATATACGTTTTTTGTGAAAATTTCATATTTATGGGTCTATTATTTCTCTGAAATTCGAACACATTTCATACCAAAATATTATATAGGTCATATGTATTATCAAAAAAAATTAAATGGCTACTAAAAAATTATATGCCTGTCAAAGATTTTAAAAATTTTTGTATGTAGCCAGACATGCCGTATTTTTAACACTATATTAAATTTTTCCGTTTGAAAACTAAAATTAAGCCAATTATGAATTAAATATCTTAAATTTGAATAATGCTATAGTTTTTAAAAAATGTTTGTACTTATATTTTACATATATACGTTTATGTTGAAAATGTTATGCCTCTAGTATTAATATTTTCAAAGTTATGAAGAATTTTACCTCAAACTTGTTTTCCTATTTTTATGCAAATTTTTTGATAGATTTTTCTTACGCATTTATTGAAAAAATTAAAAAATCGAAAAATGAACTTTTTAAAGTACCAACTAGAAGCAAATAACAAGGGCACTTATTCTTATAAAATTTTGGGTACAGACATAAAAAATAAAAAATAAACACATAATCATAAAACCAATACATTCCTCGCTTCGCTCAGAATCTAAAAATATAAATTATCTAAGTATATCAGCTATAGGTATTTAAAAAAAAAAAAAAAAATCAAAATTTAGGTTTAAGTGTTAATATTTATAAATAAATAATACTCTAAAAATATTTAAAAAGGTCTTTTAAAAAATATGATTTAATACGTTCCAAAAATATTTTAAAATAATCTAGGTATATTTAAATTAAATTTTATAAATAATTTCAATAATTGTATTACAACTTATTTTTATTTATCGTAATTTAAATATGCGTATATTCATTTTAAAATTAAATTTTCATAAATTTTGCTCATTTTATATTACTTTAAAATTATCGTTATATTATTTCTACCTCTGAAGTTATAAAATATTACAACTAATTACAAAATACTCTTAAAATAGTAAAATGTCATGAAATTTCTCTAAAAAGCAAAATAAACGTTACTTATTTATTCTGATTTACGAATTGAATATTTAACTTTTTATGAAGATATATATAAACAGACTATTATGTTTATACAATAAACCTATATTACCTATATAGGTGATATAAAATTACGATAAATAATCTATTGAGAGAATATTCTCCAAAATTGATCATTTTTGATAATTTTCATTTTTTGCCATATTTTATCGGTCCAGTAGTTTATATTACCTACTCTTGAATAATAAATAAATTGTATTAAAATATTGAACACAAAATTTAACACGTATAAAGTAAAAAATTATGTTCATGTTATTTAAATGTAAAAGTATATTCAAATTTCAAATGATATAATATTGTCCATGTCTTATATAACAATATTTTAATAGTATTTACATAAAACATTTTTAACTAACAAAATTATTTAAGAAAAATAAAAGTGAAAATAAATGAATGAAATATAATAATAATAATATTACGATATTTATAAAATAAAATCAACGCGTCTTTCACTTTTTTCCAAATCATCAATAACATCTTCAATACTAATTTCCTCGTATTTATGTATATTTAACATGGCCAGCCCATTAAGTCTTTTCTAAAACAAAATAATAATATATGTACTTAACAAATTAATAAAATAAATTATTATTTAGTAATAAATTATATAATTTAAATCAATTTATTTACATCAGAAATTGTGTTTCACAAGTATGTCTCCATTATTTTAAATGTTGAAAATGTCCGTTCAATAGTTGCTGAAGATACAGGAAGTGTACCCAAAATTTAAAACAATTTAATATGCTTGGATATATGTCCTTATTACACATAGCTAACGTTTCAATCGAATTTCTCGCTTTATTTTCCAAGATTTTAATTTTCCTTTGACGTAATTTTGAATTCTTCTAGTATTGAACTATTACAATCCAAAACTTCTTCCTAAATGTCAGCTAATATTTTAAATTCTTCATTTCATAGAATTTTCGTCAAAAAGAAAATATGAAAACTTGGTAAAATGTCTCTATGATCAAGAAATTTCGATTTTATCTGAAAAATATATATAAAGAGTCCAAGTATGGAATAAAAACCGAAACACGGTAATATACTCTTCAGAATTACTAGTTTGTATATTTACTCGATATATATGTTTTTTAGACATTCTTGGCATAATATTAAATTTGTCAGCAATTTGTGTAGCAGTTAAAAATATATCTTTAAAATTACTGTCGGTATTTTTTCTCAAATATTCCATTTCAGTCATAGTATCTTGAACTAAATCCATTGCTAGCTTTAAATCAATATCGATTTTTTGTAATTGTTTAGATAAAGGAAGTCTAAGACCAAATCCTTTGGAAATAGTGATCAATGTGACGATGAACTCTGTAAAAATGAAGTTCGGAGACTATTGGCTTTGTCTGCAGTTTTTGCACAGTCCCATTCACAGATTTCATCAAGTGCTTCTACTACAGAGTCAAAAAGTTCTAAAAAATCGTTAACTGGATGATAACGCATTCAATCCATCTAGTTTCACAATTTTTTTTTAGCGTTTTTTTCAGAAATTGTATTTTCTATAGAAAGTATTAAAGTATAAAGTATATAAAGCTTTAGAAAGTATGGCTTTGCGTTTTGGAAATCCAAAAAATCTCGTGCTTTCCCTATTGTGCTCAAATAATTACGTATAATGAAAATGTTGCGTGATACCGATACAGCAAGATTTAAGCAATGAGTAGGGCAATGAACGTATAAAGCTAAATAAAGTCTTTTTTTATATAGACTTGTACTCCATTATATTTACCAGACACCACTGCTACACCATCATAACTTTGACTCCGAATATATTGTGTGTTTAAATCAAATTGTTTTAAATTGTCTAGTAATAGTTGTGATAAACATTTTCCCGATAAACTATTTGTTGGGACAAACTGAAAGAAATCTTCACGTAATTGAAGATATTTAAATCAATATATCGATCATAAATTGATACTCGTTCAATATCAGCTATATACCACTGTTTCATCAACAAGAACTGTAAAAAATTTTGCCTCATTTATTCTATGCACTATTTTATTGAATAAAACTGAATTGCATGATTCAATTATAGCATTTTGACTATTCGGGCTTATATACTTTATATTACTAGTATTCTAGATACACTTTTATAGATTCGTCACCACGAGCTCTATAACATATTATATTACGAAAATTGCCATCGTTAATATCATTATTTTCGACAGAAAATTTCTCAGAATCACGATGACTCCTAAGCGATAAATCTTGTCAGCCACATAAAATAATTTCTTCAATTACAGATGAAATATTTTTTCTATTTTCTACAATTTGTCTAACCCGAGCAGTGTCTAATTGGTTTTCAGTAGATAAATTACAATTTTTTTTTCCTATTTATGAAATGATCTGCATCGAAAACAGATTGTCTGTGATACTGAAGTGTGATATGGTTGTTTTTAAAAATTTCCATAGCATGTTTCTAACTTTGAAATGGTTTTCTAACTAAAGCACCGAGTTTTTGGGAATTTATACCCGCTACAGGTTTAACAAATGCTACACAAAATGTACAAAATTCACTATCTTATTTGGCAGAATATGCTAACCAAAGAAATGTATATATAGCCATGAGTATTGAAATTTTAAATTTTTGAGTCGTTTATCTACACTACTGAATATAACTTCAATAGAAAATTGAAAATTGGGTTTAGGCTTTCAAAATGTATGAAGAATTTCATCTCTTTCGATTTCAGTTAATCAACGGTTATAATAAAATTCGATATCAAAATTACTAAATTCGTTTAATAAGTTTACTTCAGTATTATTGCATTGGTTTAATAATTTTACACGTTAAACAATATTATCCGGATTTGATGAAATTGGACGTTTGTTATTTGGAGAGATAACTATAGAATTATGAAAGTATTGTTGATTATTAGTATTATTTGAAATTAAAAAAAAATGTATATAATGAAGTTTTTTTGTTTGGTGAACATCGTAAAATAATGTACTTATCTATTAAATTAAAGACGTAACTTTTTAATTTTTATATAAGTTTAAGAAAAAATGTATTCAGAATTTATCTGCACAGGTCACAGTTGAAATATGTTCACTTTAACACTCGTAGGAAATATGAATAACAAAAATGATCGACATCTATTACAGCTACTCTATAGACAAGGTCGGTATATAACGTATAATTATGTATGCTTTCTCAGATTTCAAAGAATAAAAGTTCGATATTTATTATTTATTACCTGTATCTATTAATACTCATGAAAAAAAACTGATTATTTTTTAAAGGTAGTGCCTAGAGATGTAAGCTTGAAAATTTTAATCTGAAAATTTTTTTTTTCACTAAAATTTTTAATAGTCAACATTTTTTAATTTTATCTATATACATTTAAAAAAAATGTAATTATGCGAGGTTTTAATGATTGGTCATACTGTTTATAATGTTCTATGGTGATGTAATATTGTTGCTATCACGACTTGTGTATTTTTTATTTTGTTAAGACCTTTTAATATTGTGTATTGATAGTTTATTTAAGTTAAGTATTATTTACATTTTAACAAATAACAAGTAATAAAAGTCTGATAAATTTATTTTGCTACTAATTTAAAATAACCATATATGATATAATAGAAGTTTTTTTTTTTAAGACTTAATTACATTATATATTGAAACAAAAAACTGTAGTGTTTTTATCTATTTATAGGTATATTTATCTATATATAGGTTAACATATATTTATATAGTAATATAATTACTTTACAGCCTAACTTTAAACATTTTCAATATTTTCAACATTTTGAAAATTTTCACAAAAAAAAAAAATGTTCATGAAAATTTACATCACTAGTAGTGCCTAGTAAGTATACACGGTGATGTAGTATCTATATAACGTATAGAGACAGCAATAAAATATAATTATTTGTAATATTTGTAAAAATAATTTCATAAAATTAAAAATATATATATAATATATATATTTTAAATTCTGTCCATAATAACTTATAAAAAAAAATTATTTTTTTTTTTGATTTTGGAGGGGCCAGTATAACTCGTCGAGCATTAAAAGTGAAAACTGTCACTCTACTGTTAACTGTTTTCTACCCCGCAATCTCACCATAGTCGAACACCGCTACGTTTACGTTGGCATACAGAGTGCCAATATTTACTAACTATTGTCACACACGTATACGGTATACCACGTTATTTTGGATAACGCTGTATAATTCAAACCTGCGCGTAGCGGACGAGTTTTCGTCCGAAGACGGCGAGTATAATTAATATGTTCATCGTTGTACAATAATAATTGTGTACGAACTATAGTCCATATCGCAGCGTTTTAGGGATGAGGGTATACCGAAATACCGGTATACCGGTATTGACAGTATACCGGTAATACCGGTAATGGTGCGGTATACCGGTATTTGGAAATATTTGTGTTAAACGGTATATAGTAAAAACCGTATGATACGGTATACTGAAAAACCGCGTTTAACGGTATACCGAAAAAAAAAAGGTATAGGTAACCTATTTAATGTAATTTAGAATTTATTGGGTTTTCACTATCGGACTATTACGATTCATATACATTATACGTTGTCTTTGTACAACGATAAAAAACATAAACATCAACATAATATATTGATAACCGCCTAGAGGCTAATGAGTAGTACACACTGTCAATAATAACGTAATTTTATCATTTGTCAATAGTCATTATTAGAGATGAGCAGAGTGAGTTTTAAGGTGGACATGGATCCAGGGTTTTCAGTTTTATTTATTAGGTTCTGAGTGAAGCGAAATGTATTGGTTGTTACAAGGATGTGTTTTTTAGATTCAAAGAGGAGTGAGTATAAGTTTTACTATAACGTGTATTTTTTTAGATTCTGAGCGTAACGAGGAAGCTTATGGTTTTACAATGATGTTTATTTTATTATTTTTTTTTTTTTTTCTGTAAACACTTTTTCTACCAGAAGGAGTGCTCCGATCTTTACACTCATACCCGGTTTCCGGTAGCAAATTGCATCTAGTTGGTAGTGGTTTTTAAGAGGTCATTTTTCGATTTTCATAATAGTTTTTTAATGCGTAAGCAAAAACTACCAAAAAATTACGAAAAATACGATTTTGTAAAATCCAGAATTTTAATTTCGTCGTAATTTCGAAAATAA
>JAIPRL010003499.1:0-46443 GCA_025469235.1 Pemphigus obesinymphae
GGGGAGGGGAGAGGGGGTTGTATACATAAAAGTTGAATCTCAGAGTCTAAGTATCGTTAGAAAATGACGCATATTTTTTATAATAATAATAATAATCAAGTGTGAATTAGGTAAAAGTAAATACGAGTTTACTATAGAATAAAATTGGGAAATTATTATTTTAATAGCATAGTAAATCGAATAATTAAAAATGAACAAGAATTTAGTAAATTAAATTTATATAGTTTTTACATTTTAACACATAATTTGTAACTTATACTTTATATTTATTAATTTTTCCAAATTTTAATAATTTCATATTAAAATTAAATGAGGATAAAATATAATAATAAAACTAGTGACTGACTAGATTTTTTAAAACAGAATTTTTAAAAGTTGTTATAAAGAAAAAATTAAAATACTCTACTTAGGAACTCAATTTAGAAATAATTTTTATTTAAGTACATATATTATAACATATCTAATATACATTTATTAGTATATAACAATATATTAATGTAGTATAATCTTTAGTTTTATGATCTGTATATATATATATATATATATATATATATACCTACTTAATATAGTTAATGTTTACGAAATAGTAGATATTTAAAAAAATAAATAAATTATAATAAAAATTACGACAATACGGCATAGAAATCTAAACTGTACCATTTTTTCTAAAATTATATCACTTTCGTAAACATGCTATGCTTCTATGTTATCTATACCTATAGTTCCTGTAATATAGTTGTAATAAGTTATAACTCGTAAACCGTGATTAAATTATAATTAAAATTATAACAATAAATATAGTATATACTTAGAAAATTAATAAGTGCATACGTGTATAGGGTTATGTTGTATACACGATATTATACCTTATACCTACACACTTATCTGATATCATTATATTACCTATTATTTATTATATATACCCATATGGATTTTTAAACAAAATATATATTATAAAACATAATATGTAACGATAATAACACTAGTGATGCATAAAGCAAGACCAAGACCAAGACCATGGCAGTCTTGGTCTTGTTGACTCAGTAGAAGTCAGTCTTGGTCTCGGTCTTGGTCCTGTTGAATGAATCTTGGTCTTGGTCTTACAAAACTCTTGCAGCTTTGATTTTTTTTTTTTTACCAAAGTTATAAATAAGAATAAATAATTTATTTATACTTACACAAAGGGGGATACAGGGAGCAATGGGGTTAATTCCCACCCCTCCGTTCACAAAAAATAATTAGGTAGGTACCTACCTGTGTAGTTGACTGTTTTCGATAACACGGAACTTTCAAGAAATAGTAGAATATCTGGTTACCCATATATTCCACAAACGATAATCATTTCCAAAAATATTACAATAGGATATTGATGATTGTATTACGAGAAATCTGTAGATTTGGTGTGGAATTATAAATAATGTATACCAAGAAAAAAAATGTAATAAATAAAGTATTTAATTTTTCAATTATAATTTTATTTAAAAGCAAGACTTGCAAGGGTCTTGCAGTCAAGTCTTGGTCTTGGTCTTGGTCTTGCTAGTTCTAGTACAGTCTTGGTCTTGCATTTTTGCAAGACCAAGACTGCAAGACCAAAACCGAATTTGCCCATCACTGAATAACACAAGCGAATAAATCGTCTAGAGTTGATTTAAAAATTGTACCTATGATATTTTACTTACTTGATAAATATATATATATATATCCATCCACCTGACGATTCGCACGACGATTTCCAGTAAAATAAACGTCAAACAAAGACCGTAATACGAAATACAAATATGAAATATTACTGTTTTGTTTGTTAATAAAATTTCAGAAAAAAATAAATAAATGATAATTTTATGTTTTGAATTATAGGTCCTGCGGGGATTTTGGTGTTGTGGCCTACCGGCACATATATTATATACTAGACGCCGACTAAGGGTTATAACGTCTACGACGGAGGGATACTTATGCTATGAGTGGACTCCAAATATACGCAGAGATGAGTGAAGAAGTGTGGAAACGGTGGAAGAAGAGGTTAAGTACGCGTTAGCTACAGTACATAAGTCAGTAAGATTAGTTGACAAATAAATATAAAATAATAATATAATAGTAGTAATTATTAAAATAAAATCCTGTGTCCAATAATAGCTTTGGTAATACCGTGATGACTGGCTCCTCAGCCCTGTAAAAATATAGGTATTAGTCGACGCTAAAAAGGAAGAGTAATGCCAGCAGCAACTTGACGATCTCCGGACGGAAGCGAGTCGGCGAGGAGACTGTTACAGCCCCCACGAAAATTGTTACTCTGGTCCTATGTAGGTACACATATATTCGAGTTAGGTTTTGGATATCAAATTTTTCACGTAGGTATTTTAGAAAATATATCTTTACAATATTTTAAGATCTAGGTAGTATAGTTTACCAGAAATACCATAATCTTTTATTAAGGAAGAGAAAACTTTAAGCTTTTTATTTAATTTCGGGGACCATTTTCCGTCCCGGCGGCCACGTGGGTATTTTCTTTTTTCTTTTTATCGCTGTCGTGCTTTGGATTTACGATTTGTCCGTTTTCCGTATTTCGACTTTTCTAAAGACGCGAAGTTTTTATAGGTACGCACCGTATACGGTCTGTGTTCACCTATAGATCGCATGGAAGAAAACCGTTCCGCCATCCGTTTCTTATCGTTCGAGCGTTTTCCATGCCGTGGTCTTATCACCCCGAACTACCGAAATCGGCCATTGCGATCTTTTGCTGACGTTGAGTACCTATAGAAATATGGTACCGTCCGTTATTTAAATAGCTTAAATACGAGAAATTTCGATCATCATTTCTATTATCTCGATTAGATAGTTTAGAGAGTCGATTATTATTAAACGAATTTTCAATACGGGTACACCGTTTCATATTCCACTATGTCAATCTGATATTTTTTGCATTTTTTTTCTCGATCTCGGCGTTCGCGGAGATAACAATGAGTGTTTAACATTTATCCTACACATGCGATATTATATGAACGAAATCTTAATACATTTTCCTATCGTCGCAACTTTTATTATTAAGTATTTATCATTATATTTATTATATTTTTTTCTGTTTCTTTTGAACTACGTATAGTAGTACCTACCTATTATAATACTCTGTGGCAAGTTCGTATTTTTTTTTGGACATTCATAGATTTCCATCTGGGGACAATAGTTTTCTAAAATACCGATAACAATAACTCCGACCGACTGATTCACATATAGTACGTTGTAGCTAGGTACCTTTTTAATATTTTTTTATCTAATAGTAATGAATTTCAAATCGTCGGATTTCCGTAGTATTTTTCACAATTTTAATTACATTTATATATGTATTAATACATTCGGATGAACTTTTATCGGGCGGACCTTCAAACATTTCCACATATATAAAAACTCGATAATGATAAGTCCGACCGAATTCACATATGTAGAGTAGGTATTCACTATATTTTATTAGACCCATATTATATTAATGTGGTATTTTTCAACATTTTTATTAAATATCATTTATGTATATTGTGTGAAACCCATTACACTCGGGCGAGAACCGAGCGAAACGATATTTGAGTTCTTATGAAAATCTGAGATTTGATGCGAGTTTGATACATTTTTAAATTACCCATTTACTTTGTCAACTTATACAATAGAAATAATTTATGATGTGTGAAGGACTATCTTCTAGTAAGCGAACGCCAGATTCCGCCGTAAGCGAAATATTTTTTTAAACGAATTAGTATTATTTCTCAAAAAACTTCGATCACCGATTATTCCGGACCCTGATAAGATACATAATATGAGGCTTACAAATTACATTCAAAAGTAATTCCACTTACGTGGTGTTTCACTCAAAAAAAGGTTATACTTACAATGTGTCACACTCAAATGGAGTTACAAATTCAAGGTTTTACGTTCAAAAGGGGTTGAACTTTCAAGTAGTTTCACTTAAGAGAAGTTACACTTACAAGGTGTTGCACTCAAACTAGTGCTAACTAATTCCACAACTAATTTTGCCTACAGACAAAATAAACGTCATTGTAAAACTAATATCGCTTCACTCAGAATCTAAAAAATGTTGAAAATGTTTGGGGTATATACAAAATTTAAAAAATTTCATAAAATGTGTAATTTTATCTCGAAGACATTATATTTTTTTTTATATTATAATTTATTTATTATTACTATATATAATATATATTATGTACTCATAATCAAGATAGATACTATAATATAGATACCTTATATCATATAAAATACTATTGTATGTAAAAATTAAAACTGACTTCAAAGAGAACTTCCAATATAGGTATGTCTATTGACTAAAGACTAAAACTTCCTTATTGAATATTAATTAATTTGGTAAAAGTTCCATAGACATTGGTTTAGTGGTTTCCAAGATTAATCGAAACTAAAGTGTTTGTAGGTAGGTACTATGTAAAATCCGTCTAGTTCATTTTAGCCCCTTGGTGATGTCATGTGATTGATCAGATTAAGGACTCAAAAATATCAAATTGGATGTCAATGCCATCAGTTCGAAAAAATATCGAAAAACAGTAGATAACTGATGGTAAGATTATCTATGTGTTTTCAATGTTTTCTAATAATTAAATCACTGTCTTAGAAGGTCTTCCAAGACCGTGAATTGAGTAATAATTTCTGCTTCACTTTATGGACATTAACTTACTTTATTAACGTAATCTTAAAAAGAAGTAGGTACGTTGACAAGTGACAAAACATCGACATATACACTTATACAATTTTAATAACCCCTACAAATTGAAAAATGTAACTGTTACCAGAGGCTCAGATGAACTGGACGGGTTATACCTGTCTATATAAGTTATAATGTCGTACACATATATTATAATACATTACGAGTATATCTGGAGAATACTCAACTTATTTTTTATGAAATCGATAAAAAATGTCTAAAGTATCAGCTGGTATATAATACTTGATATTAATGCTTATGTTAAGACATTATTGCTTTTGTTATTTAAAAAAAAAAAAAAAACATTCCGAAATTTGGAATAATCAGCTTAGAATTTTTTTTTAAAAGTGTTTAAAGTTTTGATCAAGGTATCTACTGTATTTTTAAAAATGTTCTTAAGATATTACGACGTATAGTATTTAGCATTTTTAGAATTTGGTATTAAAAATTTACATTTTACTACACTATCACAAGAATCATGAATTTAGAAATGAGGGAATAGAGGGCTAAAATAGACAAAAAAAAAAAAATTGTGTTTTTACATTCTGAGAATAGTATAGGTATCAATCTAGGAATGAATCAGGTTACAAGTCTGTTTTTTTTTATCTATGTGATAATAATTGTTTTGGGTAGAAAGTCACATATCTGTTAGGTTTGTTTAACAAAAATATTAATAACTAAAAGTTTATATTATATTGGACATTTGACATAGATAATACTTAGAAAAGTTATAATTTTTCTATTTTTCTGTAGTTATTACCTATATTGGCTTTACTATTGGTAAAAGAATACTGTACATTTATTTGAATAAATAGTGAAAAACCCCAGTTTTTAAATCGATGTGGTCAATTTATTATAATTTAGAAAATATTAATTCCAGAGATTTGAAATTTTTATATTGATTATTTTAAACATGCGTGTCGCAATATATGATTAAAAAAATTATTATTTTTGGGTTAAAAAATATAATTAATAAATAAAATAATTTTGGTTTTTATTGTTTTATGTAATTTGTATTTTTTATTCTAAAGACTTAATATAAGATAAATATGTTGAAAAATATTAAAAAACGCTGAGTAGAAATTCATAGTTTTAAATTTTGTTTTTGTAATAACGTTTAAATATCAGAGAAATTTATTATGTTCATTTATAATTAATGACTTGTTAGAACAAATTTGATAATATTTATAATTTTAATTCTATAAGCCTGATAGTTTAATACGAGTTTAATAATTATATGGCTGTAGGTATTATTTTAATTATATTTAAAAATTAAAAAAAAAATTGTTGGGTATAGGTAGATGTTTTAAAAAGCGATTTAAGTTTGATATCTGCCCTTGAATATTATACTCATAACTTTTTTATGCACTATATAATATGTATATTTATTTTTATAATTAAATTAGTTTTACTTATTTTATTTCAAATGGGTTTGAGCCCAAAACATAATATATCATTTTTAACAATATTTTAAAAAGATAATAACATGCAGTGATAAAGTTATAACAAAATAAAATTATTGTGTAAAATTAGTTTACATTCAGTTACAAATAAACAGGGAATAATGGGGTGTAGTTTGTTAGGTGAATTATTCATGGAGTCGCAGAACTAAATACGTATATAGTTAGTTGGAGAAAACGGCACAGAGAAAGGAACATTTGATCGTATTAGTCGATCTGGAGTATGGAAATTAATTTGATATAATAGCAGGGAGAGTCAATTGAACGAGAAAGAAGCTTAAAAAAAAAAAAAAAAAAAAAAATAGGGAGTTTGTGGTTTATCTGTGATCATCGAGATTATTGAGATTAAGGATTTTGTTGACAGGAGAGTAATTATGAGGAAGGCATGGAATATTAAGCGGAAAGAAGCTAAACGTGAACATTTAGGTACATTAAATTCACTCAAGTGAAATAGAATCAGTTGAGATAGACGGGTCTTAGATAACCAAACCATGTTCAAGGAGAGAACGAACTAGTAGACAGTAGAGAGACTTTAATAAAGCTAAAAATTTAAATTCTTTAGCCATTTTAACAAAAAATCCAAGAACTTTGGATACCTAACAAGTAATAAGTATGATAAATGTGAATTTTAGGATACAGAGAGAGAGAAAACAAAAACCCGAAATTACGTACTGAGTGATTTACAGATAGGAGAGGAAGACCTTTTATACAATAAATATATTATGATAATGTGATGGAGTAGTATATCGAGAGAAAGTAAACTGTAACATTTAGATAGGTCTGAAACAAGTCCTAAAGTCTCATCCCCACTTGACCAAGACCAACCGGTTCAGGTCTTCTTACAGGAGTAAGCTATAGTAAAATATAAATATATATTATATAATTTTGAAATTTCCGAATTAGGAAATTTATCGAACTTCGCTCAGAATTGGCTTTATGAATGTCTTATAATTTATAATTATAATGAAAGCTACAACATTGGGTTGCATCGAGATAAATCTATTATTGTGTTATACTTTTGTTGCAGTTTGTATTTAAAAATAAGAATAAAAACAAATATTATATATTATAAAAAATAACAATATAAGTATAATTATTATATTTATAATAAATAAATAAATATATTTTAATACTCTGTCGAAATAATTCCTGATGATCAAAATTGATTTTATTAAAAAGCAATTAATATACTCCACAATTACATCCATTTACTAAATTACATAAAAAGAATCATTCTGTTCGACCACTTATACGTTTTAAAACTGCTAAATATTTAGATTAATTTATTAAATGTAAATTAATTACAACTACAGACATAATTCAATAAAGAATACATACGATTTTATAAATACAATTAAAAAAGATAATATTGGACTAGGATGCAAAATGATTTTGATAGATGTAAAGAACCAATTGTACTTCTATTTTAAAACTCAAAGATATACTTACACATAATAGTGGTTTTAATAATAAAGAAATTAATGAAATCATTCATTATGTTAATATTATAATTAATCGAAATTATTTCGAATATGATAAAAATGTATATTCCCAAAATTGTGGTTTCGTAATGGGCGTTAGGTTAGGCTTTAAGTATGAATTATGTATGTAAAATTATGAATCGATTTACATATTAAATCACAAAGTGTATTAATAATACATAAACACATATTTCAGATATGTTGATGACACTTTCATTCTATTCAAAGGTACAAATAGACAGGCAGAAGTTATGCTTAACAATTTAAACAAAATTAATAAAAAAATCCAATTTACACTTGAAACAAAAATAGATGATAAAATTAACGTCTTAGATCTTACGATAAATATATCTAACAATAAATTTGATTCCAACATAATGTATAGAAAACCTACACAAACTGATACGATAATTATTCCAAATGATTATAACCATCTATTTTGATAACAGTTTTCTTACTTTAATTCCATATTATATAGGCTGGAACGTGTTCTCCTAAACAAATAATCTAGTTATAAAATTAATAGGGATTAAAATTAATTTAAATATAAACACGATCAAGAGAATTTACAAGAAAATTACATAATCTTATTATTATTGTTCTATGAAATAGTATAGGTAACTTTTTATCGGGTAAATTTGCTAATATTTTAAATAATAATATAGTAATAATGTAAAAATCGACTTTAAAACCAATAATTCAATTAAAACCGTAAAAAATAAATCCAAAAGTTTTTAAAATTTTAAACAAATATTGTATGCGTGGTATTAAATTTTTAGTAATATTTATACATAGGTACACATTTTGTTTGTGTTCAGATTTATAATTTATCTTTTGTGAAAATCCAAACTACCTATATTATATTACATAGGTATTATATAATATCATTCGGGATTCTATTACACTATAATTTGTACGTATGTATAGGCTGATCAGTAAAAGTCTAAAGTTCATGTTCGCATTACTCAATATTTGGAGTCGATAAAACAGATTTTAAAGTCAAATTCATACGATTTTCGTACTCATACGTGTGTATATATATATACATAATGTATGTACATGGATATAAAATGATAACGTGCATAGTAAAATGCATCTTTTATCATTATTATTATATTGTCGATGTTAATCAAGGTGTAATCAACGAAAAAAAGTGGTGGAAACGGTTTCTTTACACATGATGCCATTATGTCTGCGTAATAAGCCAAGTCGTGTTTAGCAGTTTTATATAGTGAACAGTCGTCGCGTGCTGCTGGGCTCAGATTGAACGGCTTTGCATTGTTGAAAAAACCGGGTAAGTCTATCGAGTTCATTTGAAATATTTACGAGAATAAGTTTTTGAAATTTAAAACCTAAATTCTTACATTGATATTAATTTAAATTAGGTATATTTAATAATCGTGTTTATCTGTTACATATTTGTATACATATATACCTACATAGGTATTATAATAAAATATAAATTGCAATATCAGTCTAAATTATTCAAACGATGTAGGTATTGATTAGAACAAGTTCCGAATAATATATGTTTTTGGATATTTGAAATTGCATTCAATAGTATACGAATTAAAACGTTAAATAATATAGATTTTTGTTTGGAATTAATAACGCACATTTATTTTTAAGTCAATTGTTGATGATTCAAACATTTAAACAATTATTATTAATTATTTTCAAGATTTCGTTTATATTAAAATTAAATACCAATCAACAAACTACAAATAAGCAATTATATTGCTGCATTTCACTTACAAGTTATCAATTATAATTAGTTTAACAATTATGGTTTCAAAACATCTAATTTAGTAGATTAAAACTAAGTTAATTAAATCTACAGTTGGTCTTCATTTATTATTTTATTCTAAAATGTTTATATTTTTTTTTTTTACAAATAAAAAACATTATTAAACTTGCTATTCATTTTTTTTTTTTTTTAATCATATATAAGTGAATATTAATAATTATAAATAAATCATGTTAGTGTAATTGTTTTAATAACTCTTGAAAAAATGTCTTAATGAAATTAAATATATAGGTACCTACTCAATAGTCAATATACCTATTGTTATAATATATAGATACCTACTTTTAATTTATGTACCCAACACATTCAATGTGTTGTATTTAAATGTTGCGGTCATACATGTATACATGCATAATATGTTATATTTTCAATTTATTATACTATTTTTTTTTTTTTATAAATTATAAACAATTAATTTTATTTTTTGTAAAACATTAACCTCAAACAATGTCAAAACTGATACAAAAATAATTAGATACTTTTTATTATTATATAATATAAGGCATGTATAATAAAAGTTAAAATAAAAATAAAAATATATTAAAATCATATAAATATGTAAAAAAAAGTTAATAGGTATATAAAAAAATAAATATTTAAAATTTATTTTATATTTTGATGTAGTACATATGATTATATTTCTATGTAATAATATATTATTATGTTAATACTATACACATTTAGTTTATCATAATAATAATGTTCTTAGGTATGTACCTATTTTTCCTTATGTATATTATTTTTAATTTATTTATTCTGCGTAATATTGATTAATCATTTTGCTTTTTGAGTATCTTTATTCTTGATATTATGCCAAACAAATACATTTAAAATATTTATTAAAAAATATTACCTAAATATATTTTTAATTATTTTTTTGTCCCTAAGAAATATTATATTTAGGTACATTACATTACATTACGATTTATGTAAAACCAATAATTTTTTTATATTTTCAACGCGAACTTTCGCCGATTATCAGTCAATACTCAATATATTTGTATATAATATATAAAAATACATCTTTCGATGTTTGTGTATATGATTGACATTTATTGATAATTTATAAAATGTTTATTTTTCCTAGTTAGGTCTCTAAAGTCTATAATCGATGAAATTTCTCTATTAAAAATGTTCAGTAGGATTGAAATTGAATTTTAAATTTTTTTTCTAAAACGATAGTATGAAGTATCCTACTTTCTAAAAACATTGATATACGCTTTGATTCAAAAATGATCGAAACAAAAACTTTAATTAATATATTTAAAGTCGTAAGATTATGAAAAATTTGTATTTTGGTATGCTATAAATTAGATAGGTGGGTATATACAAAAAAAAGACATGTAAATCCTATAAATGATCTTCCCTAGCAATAATACCTATTCATACACTGTAAAACGAATAAAATGTTAGTTTTTGATGATAGGTTAGGTATATGAATACGTAGAGGTACTTATATAGTAATTACGGCATATCATTTTTTTTATCGTATTGTAACCAGAGGCGAAGTATTTGAATTTGAATTCAGTCTATAGGTAAAGGAGATGTTTTAAAATCGTATTACTTACTATGGATCAGTTATAGTAAATTTAATGATAGTACTTATCATTGTATTTCGTTTGCACAATTTTTAATTTTATAAATTATTCTCGACATATTCATTATAAATGAAATGGAAAAACTGTGTATGATGACTGATGAACAGCAGGTAATATTTTATATTGATAAAGTATATTGTATTATGGGTTCTAGGTAGGTATCTTACTTAGGTACCTATGTAGATTCAACACGATTATATAATATATATTCATAATTTGAAAAACATAAAATACAATTCGCTGTTTATAATAATATGTATAGAGGTACATATTGGCAATTACCTATACATATTTATACAATAATACGTAATAATATTAGAGTAGTGAAACGGGTTTTACTATTACAAGTTACAATTAATAAATATTTTATGACAATACAGATCTCGCGAAAAAATTAAAAAATATATTTATAATACTATATTATTATAACATTATATCCAAATTGGGTTGAGGTTAATAGTAATTATTTTTCATTGGATGTCTATGGGTAATAAATAATCTTAAATGTTCATATAGACAGACTACATGGAAGGCGATTTTTAATTAATGAGGACGGGATCATTCAAATCGTCCTTGGATCACAAAAATATCCAAACGACGGTAACTATTTAGACTTGTCGCTTACAAATATTAATGCGTAATATTTTATTGTCTTGATTATTCTCCCGTTTTTAATCACCTCCAGCACTCCAACTGTTATCGATGACTATTCTTATAATAATAAGTGACATCAGGAGGCTATCGTGTAGTGACTGGCGGCGTGATAAGGTACTAGCCATGAATTTGTCTGGTATACATATGATATATCGATTGATGACTACACTACCTATGTCGAGATTACTATTGTATAAAAGCAAATTTCATTTGTTTTAATGGATTAGATTACAATATCTGCGTATATATTTTCAAATACATTTTCGACACGGATTTGAATGTAGGTAGTTATATTTCCAAACGCAAATTAAATGCGATTTATAGTTTTAATTGTTCTCCCAAGTTACTATATAACTAGTTTACAATACGTCATTATATTGAAAATATACTTTTGAATAACTCATAAGATGTTCATTTAATGGTTAAACGTTAAATGGTAAAAACGAGTTATCCATATGCGTATGTGGACGAATTTTGGGGGTCCGACACATTTTGATATCAGCTTATTGTTTTCCCTAAAATCCTTCAGAATTGTATATACAGAGATAACATTAAACCGCCTCCACCAACGAAAAATTAAATCAAAGTACCACTTAGGTATATACATATCTCTCTATATATAATGCTATAGTTTAACTTTAGAATATTTTCGATAATGATATGATAAAAATTACCGTATTATTAATAACGAGTTAAAAAGTCAAGTTAATTTAATTAAGTTATGTAAGTAACGTTCTTATTCTTCTTCGGTAAATCGGCCCCTAGGACCAAGGCTTGAAAACGTTATTAATTTTTGCGTTATAACGTTTTTCGTTTTATAACGTTATTTTTTGCGTTATAGCGTTTTTCGTTTTATAAAGTTATCGATTTTTTTCCGTTCTATAACGTTTTTTTATTTTTACTATACATGTAACCAGGGGCGGATATCTACAGGGAGGAAATGGGGAAAATGTCCCCCCCCCTAATAGGAAAATTTTGTATAATATAATAGGTTTGACCTTTTAGATTCTGAGAAATGTATTGGTTTTACGATGATGTTTTTTTTTTTTTTTATGTCTGTAATCAAAAATTCTATAACATGAATGCTCCGATAATTACAAGTAGCACTATTTTTTGGTAGGAAATTGCATCTAGTTGATACTTTAGAGAGGTAATTTTTCGATTTTTTGACTTTTTCGATAAATGCATAAGAAAAAACTATCAAAACATTAGCATAAAAGTCGGTAAACATGATTTTGGTAAAATTCTTCATAACTCCGAAAATATTGATACTAGAACATGAAATTTTCATCACAAACGTATATATACGTAAAATAATAATACAAAAAATGTCTCGAAAACTTTTACTTATTTTTAGGCTATTTATAGCAATATGAAAATTTGAGACATTCAATTCAAAATAGGCTTAATTTTAATTTTTAAGACCTGAAAATTTAATACAGTGTTAAAAGTATGCCATTTTAGCTACAAATATAAAATTTAAAAAATTGGTAATTTCAATATTTTTAATAGCCATTTCAATTTTTTTTTTTTTTTTTGATTAGGTAGGTAATCAAACTTTTTGGGCATTTCGGTGTGTTTAAATTTTGAAGAAATAATAAATCAATAAACTTGAAATTTACATCAAATATGTATTAGCACAATATGAAGGCAAAAAAATTTTGGAAATTTTTTTCCCAATTTTAGGCTACTAATAGCATATTCAGTTTCGAGTCATTTAATTCATAATAGGCGTATATAGCTTTTCAAGTTGACAGGAAAATTTGATTTTCTGTTTTTTTTTTTTACTTTACTTTTTGATCAAAATATAATGATGAAGTCAGAATTTGGTGGTCGGACTTGGTTTTAAAGTTATACCAAATTGAAATTTAACGATTTTATCAAATTCGTTTAAAAGGTGTATTTTTTTATTTTTTACAAAAGTGGTTTACGTAGTTTAGTAGAAGCCTATAGTGATTTCATGTGGGGAGTCCTACGTTCGATTCCCAATACTTTCAAATCTTTTTTTTCAACTTTTTTTGTTCATTATATTTACAATATTATGATATTATTAGTAGGTAGAATAAGTAGTTTTAAATTTTTTTCTACCTTTAAAACGTACGTTTTTTATTTTTATTCATATTATATTGACATTAAAATTAAACTCGAACACTTGTGACGGTTTATAATAAACCAGTATACTCAGTAGTTGATTCGCTATGAAAATGACAAAATTGTTGTTGAAATATGTATACACAGTAAAAGTGTAATATTTTTGGGATTTTTAGTTTTCTTATAATATAATTAGTATATTGACATTGACATAAATATAAAAAAAACCAATTACATTGTGAAATTTCTTGCCAAATTATCATACGAATTGATATGTCACAGTATTTGCTGATTTTTGAGCGTTTTGACACTAAGTGACACCAATGATACACCATGATAAAAAAAAGTAACGCAACATATCGATTCACATGAGAAATTTGCAGGAAATACAATGGTATAATTTACTTATTTATATACCTGACTAATTAATGTGGTTTTTAAATAAAAAAAACTTGGATATTTTACATTTATTCTTAGAATATATATAAATATTTCATGTTAATTAGGGCTCGGAATTTGTTGCATTTGCATGTTTTTTGTGGTACCTATATTATATTGTTGTATTGTGTAAATAATAAATATGTTAAATAAAAGCAAGCTTGTAAATATTAATCGTTAATTGCATACCTGGTCCTATTGTTTCAAAAATGGGATCAATGATCATTTTTCAAGTCAGAATCGTTCAATAGCGTAAAAGGTCGACCATTTACTGAACGCAGCTCGACACAGGCGTTTACCATAATATCTTTGTTCAATTTAACAGTTAACGAGGATTTTGAAAAATGTGCATCTAGAGGTCCGACCTATTAATATGAAATAATAATTTTATAACTGACCTATTTTAATATTTAATTATTATTTTAATGTAAATTAGGCAGGTACTTAATATTTATTTAATCTATTAAGTAAAAGAGCAAACAGTTTTCATTAGTGATGGTCAGGTCTTGACTCACGCCAACGATATGTTATCGCCATGTGTAAATATAATTGTTGCTCTTATATTTGACAGAGTATATGTATATTTTATAACAATTATCAGTAGAATCAATTTTAAATTAAAAATATTTTTAATCAATGGTAAAATCAATAAATAAAAATCATAATTTTCATATCTATTATATTATTTAATATTTAAAAAGAGACTTGGAATTAAAATAAGTAGGTACCTTGATTTTTTCGTAGTTATTAGAGTTAAGAATTTCTTCATCGCTGTCTTGCTATAATGCTCACTTTCAATTTTTTTCTTTTCTTCAAGTAATATTTTAAATTCCATAGGGTGTTTGGTTTTTATATGAATTTGGAGATTACCAGAGTGTGTACTTTTTTGTAACGGAGGTATACAATTGTCTATTAAACATGGTGCGGTTTTGTCAATTTTATTGATTTTCAAAATTAATAAAACAACTGGATTGGATGTCACTCTCCCCATATTACTTTTGATATTTTATTACCTACCAACATCAATAATAATAATATTATAATTATTTAAAATATATTATAATTTCTACCAAGTATCAGTAAATCTAAATGGACATTGGTAAAGTATAATTTTTTTTATGATAACCGGCAAGCTTATTAGTAATTAGTGATCCACATTGAACACCATAAACTATGTTTCTGTTTCATTATTAATGTGAAAAAACTAGGTTTTAAAAAAATCATATACTAATATATCTCAGACATCGGCATGGAAACAAAAATGTAAAATATAAAAATATATTATGAATGTACCTAGTCTTAGGTAGGTCTATTAGAACATTAATAATACATATTGTAATATTGTAAGATGTTATTTCTGTGTATAAACATTACATACAAATATTTCATAAATTTATATTATATTGTTGTGTTTCAATACCAGATTGCTTTTTAAAGATACATTTTATATAAATGTATATTATATATTATATATTATATATTTTAATCATATTCAAAAAGTTCTCATTCTCTCTTCAAATTGATACTTTAAATCCACGCCTTATATACATATGGAAAAATGATTTATCAACAAAAAATTTAACAATTATCAAAACCAATATATTATACTTTCTTAAATTAAAAATTGTCGACCCATTAGTAGTCAACTATCAGCTATCACATACCTTACAAATGACTTTAAACATTAAATGATACATACTAGTATACTACATAAGAATATAGATACTAATTTATTATTATATATCTATTTATTTCATATTATATTACTTACCTCAAGTCAATCTAAACTTTTGATTATATTAATCAATGCAACGTGAATGTAGCGAGAAAACAATGAGATAATACCACAAATGACACCAACAATATAACAACAATTATGAACATGTCAATAAGTTTTATAATAATGTTATTTTTATAGCGGATGGTGGTTACACACAAAACGATTTAATCGCAACGATATTAAAAACGCGGACGCGGTATGCTATCACAGGAACTCACGTTTCCGTGTTTAAATTCCCCACCGTTAATTAATTCCCGAAACTGATTATGAATCTTGAAAATGAACGTAAATACCCGCGTAAATTGGCATTTCATACGTATCGTATAAATAACATTTCATGTATACTCCGGGCACGTTAAGAATGAACCCCGATTTCGGACGAAAACTCGTCTGTTACGCGCAGGTCGGTATTATACAACGTGACCCCAAATAACACGGTATACACCGAGTTGTAGTGTTAGCATTCGCTCGTATTCGTAATATAAAGTGAGATAGAGGCGGCGCGTGTACATGACTGTCTGCGGCGGCGCTCCGAGGTGCTCTCGAAAATATTCCATTTTTTTTATTTTATAATAGGTGTTTATACTGTAAATTTAACCAAAATTCTGCAATTTACATTCTACGTAGTGTGATTTTGCTATATTACCTGTTGGGTAGACGGAAACTACAAATGCGTGTTTAGCTATTAATATTAGCACAAGATCGCGCCCGAACGCGTGATGTATTTAGTCGTTTTCATATGGACATTAAAATACTTGTGTTTTAATTTGGCCCTTTGGGTGATACTGATTATTATTTAACGTGATTTAAAAATAATATTAATATAATTAATAATCGTTTTATAACGTTATTATTTTAGCCCTGCCTAGGACCATCCTGACACACAATCTTGCATTCAGTTTTCTCTATTCGATGCTTGTGTTCTCCAATCCAAGCCTCCTCCTAATGCTTCCATATTCTTCTTTACCACATCCTCCTATCTCAAGCACGGCCTTCCTAACGGTCTTTTCCCAGTAGGATCTTCTTCTAGTACTATGCGTATAAGTGGATTTTTGCTACGCTAAGCATGCCCAGCCCTCTGTAATATTTTGTCCCTTATTGTTTCCACTATATTCGATTTTTGGAAGAGTGTTTCTAGTTCTTCATTTTTTCTTATCTCCAGTCCCCACTTAACGTGTCCTTTACCGGTCCAAAAATAATTCGTAATATTTTCCTCTCTAAAACTAGGAGTTTTCTTTCATCAATTTTCCTTAACGGCCAAGTCTCAGCTCCATACGTAATTATAGGTCGTATTAGTGTAATGTATAATTTTATTTACAAATCAATTGACAACGACCGTGAACCCAATAGCTTTCCCAGACCATAGAAACATTTATTTCCAGATTTAATTCTCGCCATAATTTCTATTTCTATTTCATGCTTCTCTGACAATATTGATCCTAGATATTCGAATTTTTTCGTTCTTTTGAAATTTCGGCTGTTGGCGTTAAGATTGCTATATTTTCGTGCCGTCTCGTTTTGCTACGATCATGTATATTCCGTTTTGTCCTCATTTATATGGAGTCCAACTTTCAATGCTGATTTTTCCAGACGATATAATAAAGATCTCAAACCGTCTTATGATTCTTCAATAATCACTAAATCATCTGCATAAGCCAGCAATCCTATAGACGATCTCTGGAATTTAACTTCTTCTTGTGGTGAAATATTCATTTCTCTTATTACTTTCTCTAGTACTATATTGAACAGTATCGCTGACATAGCTTCTCCCTGTCTTAGATCTGATTTAATTAGTATTGGATCCGTAGTTTTATTTCCTACATTTACTTTGATAGAGGTTTCTAAAATATTCATCTCTATCAGTTTTATACGTTTATCCGGGAATAGGAATTCTCTCATGATATTAACCAGGCTCTTTCTGTGTATACTATCATATGCTTTCTTAAAATCGATGAAGAGTACGTATATTTTTCTATCGAACTCTCAGTCTTTTTGGTATGTTTGTCTTAAGATAAATATTTGATCCTTGGTTGACCTTCTGGTCTAAATCCACTCTGGTAATTACCAATAACTTGTTCCGCTTTTTCCTTTATCTTTGATAATATATAGTTTGAGAATATTTTATAAACCACATTTAAGAGAGCAATTCCACGATAGTTATTACAATCTTGTTTATTTTTTATATAATGGACAAATTACCACTGTCTTCCATTCTTCTGGCATTTTTCCGGTTGCCCAAACCTTCCGAATTAACTTCCATAGCCATATAGCTTATTATATATAGCCATATTTTTTTCCCTCTTTCTTTATTAGTTCTAACTGAATGCCATCTTCTCCGGGAAATTTATTGTTTTTAATATGTTTAACTGTGATTTTATTTCTTCTATGGTAGGTTCTTAATAACCCTGTTCTCCTCGGGTTTCCTGATTAAAATAGAAGGCTTCCTTTAGTTCTTCATAGTTTAACAATTTATCAAAGTAATTAATAATTTTAAAATTATGAACTTTTATTGAACGATTTTCTTCAATTTAAGAAAGTTTAATGTTACTTGATTTAAATGGTATATTATAATATATAATTAATTAAACGATTTTGAAATATTTAATTTAAATCTAACTTTTTAACTAAGTTAAGTTAATGTTTAAGTTGACCAAAATTAAGGACAATTTTAATTTTTAATTTAATCTATATATTCAATTATACAGAAGGCATTCAAAATCCCGACAGGTCCAAATCCCGTTTATTGAAAATTCTGATATATCGAAATCCCAACAATTAAAATCCCGACATATCGAATTTCCAACATTTTAAAAGCAATTTAAAAATAGTCCCGTGTTGGTAGTACTTTTTGTTGTTATGTAATATACTTCTATCAATTTGATAATAGGCGTTTTATGACGGGCATCCTCTTATTCGAAGTCTGTTCATTGTAAAATAATTTAGTGAAAATATTTCGTTACACGACCGTAAGTGTCTTTGACGAATTATGAAGACATATTGTTCGTTTAATTTTTCGGTTTCAAAATCATGTTTATTTTTATATTTTTCTAGAAACAACTTTTGGATAGGAATCTTATAGGAGTTTTGGATTAAAAAGCTTTCAGCAAGTGTTAACAAATTCATTATAGATGGTACTTTTAAGGGGCGTAGGACGTTTGCACATCGCTATTGTTAAAAATTACCTTTTTATAGGCCGTTTGCGCATTGCTTTTGTTGAAAAATTCCTAGGACGTTTGCGCATCGCTATTGTTAAAAATGACCTTTTTATAGGTCGTTTGCGCATTGCACTTGTTGAAAAATTCTACCTTTATATATAAATATCCAAAGATCGATAAAATCGATATCTCAGTTCTACCAAAATCGTTATTAATTGATTAATATTCCAAAAAAAGGAAAAAAATTACGAAATTATATTATTTATCTCAGTTTTACTAAAATCGTTACCTAATATTACAAAAAAAAAAACAAAATTACGAAATTATTTAAATTATATATATATAAAACATTCATCTCAATGACTAGAATCGTTAATAGTATTGGTTAATATTACACAAAATTATTTACAATAAATATTATTTTTAAATCTAAATCCTTTTAAACCTGTATCCCATAATTTTTAAAAACTGTTGACGATTTATTTCTCCATTTTTATATTTTAAATAATTTTCTATTATTAATAATTTATTAATCTAATAAATTATTTACTAACTAGTTGTTACACTTGTTAACACGTGTCACTTAATAATGATAATAACAGTAATGATAAGCGTTATCAGTACTTATATTTCCCCACGCCACTAACAATAACTAGTTGTTATCTATCTCAGTGCCCCACGCTATGCCACTATCGATTTATTCTGCGATTTACATCGGTGCATTGTCATATCACCGTACTACCTGTTATATTGTTAAAACGTGCAATGCGCAAACGACCTACCAATTTTTGACCGGGACGGTTAATGATGCGCAAACGACAAACGCCGCTTTTAAGAGGTCATTTTAAAATTTTCCTGCAGTAGTTTTTATAAGCTTAAAAAAAACTATCGTTAAGGCGTTTATAGCGGTTTTTTAGAAGCGAGAAAATAACAAATTTATTTTTTTGATAATTTTATTCATATTACACTGAGCTCCATTAAGTATCGTATTATTGAAAGAAATTATTTTTCATTGCTTTAATTTTAAATATATCCATCATCAGTATCATATCCGACGAGTAAAGTGCTACCCTGCCACTGTAAAATACGATTGTGTAGGGACTTTTTTTAGCCGGGTTTTGGTATTATGATTGAGCATGTTCAATATTTTAAAATGTTCAAAACGTCGTCAAACTTTAATTTCCTAAAATATACTGTAAAATTATTATTATAACTGCCGAAAGAAGTATTCCTAAGATGTATTTAATTTACAATATTATTTACTCGACTACGTGGTGTTTCACAACAAATCCCCCCATATTTATTAAAAATATCGATGCGGAAACGTCCCATGTCCTCGAAATTTATAAATTTGAATCGATTTATATGTAAAATAAATAGGGAAAAGTCGAATAAGAAATTGTACTGTTTTCTATGTGCAGCTAGTTATTTGTTATAGGTACGTGTATAGTGCTCAATCGCATACACATAAAAAGTACAAACGTGTTCAATTGTATCGCACCCCACTGCACTGCCGAACACCTTTTTTAAAACATGAATAATATCATAACACCGTTAGTTTAAGTGAATTATTAAGAGAGCTGCAAAGGGCAATTTTTTTAAAAATATTTCTAAAATATTATTATTTAAAATGTTTATAATATGCGTAGTATACATATTAAATGCCTATTTCATTTGTTTTTCATAAACATATTTTTTTTTTAAACAAATAACGCAAAAATAAAAAATGGAACTGGCATAAATATTTTTCAATGGATTGACAAAATTACTTTTAAAACTTATTTAAACATTTAAAATTATTTAAATATTGTATTTGTTCTTAAAATGTCAATATAATTAACTATATACAAGTATACAACCTCTTAAGTAAAATAATTTATTTAATTTATACGATATAATGATTATTTTATTTGGTTTATTTTTCGTGAATATATTTTTATGAAAACCATTTATATGACATGCTCTTAATATATAAGGAAATACAAAATGGGCTCAGTATAGGGGATGGAAGCACTTCGATTATCAGACAGGATAATTTTGGTGGATATATTGCATTTGAAAAAACCAGTCTGAATGGAGTGAGAACCATAAGAACAAACCTAGATTGAGCGTGTCCTTACTAATTATAATATAAATAGGTAATATTTATTTCCAATAGCTAGACGTAATATACTTAACTATTACTGTAATAATGATTATACATTCAATATAATGTCGTGTCAGATTTTATTTATCGTGATGTACTTACATTTAAGTTAAACTCAAGTTTTTTTCCTAGTCGTTTTCTTCCGATTATCAATACATTTAAACAACGTTATACATTGACCGGTCTAAAATTGAAATCGGCATGCTCAATGCATTATTTGTACATTTATATAATAATAAAAAATTTTGCGTATATTCCAGAATAGGAATTAAATATAGTTAGAAATGCACTGCTAGCTGCTGCAGTATATATTATATATTCCTATGTTTCTGTCTTAATATTTTTAATAAAATATGTTTGAGATGAGCATTAATATCATAGATGCTAAATTACTATAGAATATGTGCAAAATGCACGAAGACTTAAACAAAAAAAAAAAATAATAATAACTAAATAAACCTTACGTCTGACCGTACTTGAGGCAAGGGCCCTTTTGATTATTGTAATAGCTATTTCAAGAGTAAAAAACGAGATTTCTGAAAAATTCGTCGGCGATATATATATATGAATAATATACATACGGCTCGTCTATTATTAATAGTAGGAGGTACCTACATCGCGGATAATGAAATTCAAAAATTCAAAAAAAAAAAAAAAAAATGTACTTTAAGCAGAACGAATTAAGTATGTACACCTACATCGACTTACCTAGCTATAACTATAGCTATTATTAAAAAATACATCTCTCTCTCTCTCGAGAGAGATTTTCGTTATGCAATATAAAACCCGACTAGACGTTTGCGCGCATAAAAATTAACCGTGAATTTGCTCAGGATCTTGTAGAATCCAAATTTGTGGGACGGATGGATATAATATGTCGAATATCTCTAAAAAAAAAAAAAAAAAAAACAACGACAACCGTATAATTTGAATATACAAACATATTGACACGAATTTTGCTTGTTTATAATAATATTTGTAAATTTGGACCGAGAAAAATGTCAATGTAAATTTTACACGGCTCCATATCGTTATATAACTTACTACGGGAACTGTATATATATATATATTGTGTGCCACTCGTCATGGTTAATTTTTTCTCTTTCCATTACGGACAAATTAATTTAAATCTTCGTCTGCCCACGTCTTTTAAATATTATGTGACACAGCCTAGTGCACAGTGCAAATACACAATATGTTATACCATACGATGAATGTGGATAATTGAGCGGTTAATCGCCATTATTGACGAATAATGCGAGCAGACACGTTGCTGTGTGTTATATAATATGGCGAACCGTGTCAAGGTATTATTATAGTATAATAAAAAAAATATAATGTTACCCTAAGATTATTATTATTATTATTATTATTATTATTTATGAAGACGAATGGAATGCTAATTTGACCACTTAGCCTTAGCTGCGGTGCCGGGCAAAACGTGTGTTATGGGTATACCTATACAATATTTTTATTTTACGCGTTCGGACGTTATGATTAGGTATGCGAACGGACGGAATTATACGCACACGAAACCAGTTAAAAAAATTATTACGGTTTATACGTTAAATATACTGATTCGTTTGTATTCGACACTTTAGGCGAATCAATTAAAATGACGCATTTGCAGAAATGATAATAATCGATCTCAAATCGCACAGTTATAAAATATTGTCTATAATATATCAATGATAACCGCGGTTACTGTATATAGGCACTTTTGCCCTTGCTGATGTCAAATCATAAAACTAAACGAATTACGAATTAGCATAAAGGTATATTATATATATATATATATATTTTTATGTTAATTTTAGTTCAGTACGGCATGTAATCTTCTAGCTCACTTAATTATTTTATAAATTCCAAACAATGTGAATCGTTAAGCCGCGTACTCGGAGTGCGGAACAAAATGACGAACCGTGTGGTGAATAAATGATTTACGCGCAACGAATTCGGAAAGTTACCCAATGACTAAACCAAATTTAGCGAATTGAATTCAAAGGGTAAATTTTGCGGATAATTTTTTCATTCATTTTAATTACGGTTTTTGGAATTTACGGTTTCGAAGACTTGAAAAATATTATTGAAAAAATTATTTTTACCGGTACAAATTTTACAACGACACGAAAAATATAGTACCTAGTTACACTAAGCTTGACTCGGCAGTTTTTTTTCGAATCTGATAATTGATAAATTTACTGATTTATGAGTAACTTGTGACCCAAGTACAGTTTTCAATCCATGATAAATAACAAGATACTTACTTAAAAAAAAAAAAAAAATAATAAAAATAAAAAACATTTAAATTCTTAATTAGAGTATTTATAAACACTTCAAATTTTAAATGAAACGGAATGAATGCCAAATTCTACGACTAGGTATTGGAAATAATTTATTGTGTATTTCTGTATTTTTTCTTTATTTGAAAAAGTATAAAATATGTTTGAATCGAAGTAACTCGATATATTATCATATGTATTATTTTATTCATCTAAAAACATTTTGAAATATAATCCGAAATATAATAATTCGTAGGCACAAATCGTATCTCATACCTATCAAACAATAACGTACGAAATTTATAAAAAAAAAAACATTATATTAATCTAATATATATTTCTAAGTCTTTTAAAATGCCGTGATGAGACACTTGGAGTAATAGTTCTTGAATGTTGGTTAGGCCTTATAAATTATTTGAGGTGTTTCAAATTTTAATTAAGCGACTGGTTTAATTAAATTGAATGATTTTAGTATATAATCGTACTTTATCTCTAACACCATTTTAAAGATAATAATTATATGCGCTATTATTTTAAATTGCAATTGTGTTATTTTTATAAAAATATAAATGCGTAACTCATTTATAAAATATTTTAAAAACAATATTTTTTCTTTCCGATTACAAGTAGAAATGAAAAAGGCTTTATAAGAAAGCTATTGGTTCTAAATGATATATTCCTTTTTTGGAAGTCACTTTTTTAGGTAGGTAGTGAAAGTGATTCAAACGTTTGACAGAGCTGATAATATGATAATTGGAAATTACATACAAAATATAGATAATACACTTAGGATTTATCATAATATATATTTATTTTAATTAGCATTGAGATTTATTTATACAAATTATGATTGTACAGATTTAACGAAAAATTGCCTTTAGTATAGACTTTTAAGTAAGTTATCGTTGTTTACAATTTATTATGTAGGTCCATTTTAGATATTTGTATATAATTGTAGTTTTAGAATGCATTATTGATTTTAATTCTGGATTCAGATAAAAATCGTCAAAATGACGAACAATGACACTTTTTATATTTTACTGTCATAAAACAAAATGTAAATTTACGTCATGTGTGACCTACGGTTGTCATTGTTTAAAACGATAAGGTCGAATAATAGATTTTTAGTTACTGAGGACGATTATTAACACTGTTTTACCATGTATCCTAACTGTTACCTACTCTGACGATGCTGTATACAATATACTAAATGTATAATATTATACATTTTATTTAATATTCATTAGTTGTCGTTCAGTTACATCTTTACTCGGTGTAGAGAGTTCTCTATAAAGATATTTCTCTCTTTTTGAATTTTATTAAGGAGTAAAATAATGATCTACAGGTTAATATGTATTTTTTTTTTAGAACCACAATTTTAATAGGCATGTTCAAAATTGTATTTGAAAAAATTCTAAACCTTTTCCAGTGAACTTGTGAGTAAGACAGCTTACTTATATATTTTTATTGATGTATTTTAACATTTATAATTTTTCAGGGAAAACAAATCACAAATATGGAAGCAAACGATAAGAGAAGACCGTCGGAGGCTAGGTCGATTTTAGACAGTTAGTTTTATAAATATTAATGACAAAAGCAATAGATAATAGTCGTATTAATTATTATAATATTTCAATAGGCGCCTGTTCTAAGAGATATATGATAGCCATCATGGGATTTATAGGGATCGCCAATGCATACGCCATGCGATCAGTGCTCAGTGTAGCCATTACGGAAATGGTTGAAGACATACACAAAACAGCTATAGACCCTAATGGGTGCCCAGGACCGACAAAAATAACGAATACGACGAACGTAGTATGTTGTAATAATATTGTACAGTTTTACATAACAGGTTAAAATATATATTTGCTAGCAAGATTTAAAAATATAAATTGAGGTTATAAAATTAAATTCGAAAACTGAATTAATTTATATGTATATATAGTAAATCATTAGTCTTGCAGATATATTATTCTTCACGGGCTGAGAAAATTCGTACGTCCTTAACATTTGTAATAAATATACATAAGTATACCTATTTAAAACTAATCATTACTTATGGCATTATATTGACTTTTATATATCAGGTTCTGTAATCGAGCGTACCTATATTGTGTAACTTTTTATTAACGTATTTGCATTTTTAAAATGTTTGAAATATGATTTATGAAAAATGTGTCCATTACAGAATGCAGAATTCGATTGGTCTGAAACACTACAGGGTCATATCCTCGGCGCTTTCTATTACGGATATGTACTTGCCCAAATACCAGGAGGTATTTTGGCACAGAAATATGGTGGCAAACATGTTTTCGGTGTCGGTATTTTTCTAACGGCCGTGCTCACCTTATTGACGCCAATCGCAGCCAGGATGGGTCCCGCATACATTATCGGCGTTAGAGTACTCGAAGGCATTGGCGAAGTAAGTCCTATATTGCTAAATATTGAACATTTCAACTAAATGAAAATGTCCAACTTATACGAGTACGTTTTTTTCGTAACGATATAACGATTTACCATATGATTTTAAAAATACATGATCATACATTGTTATGAAATATGATTGAATCCATCGCGTATAGTTCGATGGAGATTATGCCGTTGCTATATATATCGTTATCTTCAAATAAGTATCTAATGTCGCGCGACACGACGGCAGGATAATATTGATGTAAATTTTCGCACAAAAATCAAGTACGATTGTTTATAATAATACGATAAAATGTTATACTGAGTAATTGATGACAAGTCAATAGCCGCGGGAAGGATTGCTGCACCCATGCGAAAATCAAGCGTGTCGGAGTAAATCGAAATTCTGTGCCGATACGATGACAGTACCGTATTGTCCGGCATATAGACCTATCAATAATTATTGTATACACGGCCGTTCAAATAAAAAAACGGCCAATATGTAAGTCGATAGATGTAAGGGGCAGTGGTCCTCAACTCGACGCCTTTTTTTTTCTAAACAGTCATTCGCCTTCCCTTACATTTTAAACCCAAAAAACTACATTTAAAAATGACGATTTTCAAGTTAAATAAAATAACATTATATTATCATAAAATAATGACATATAATTAAGTTTATTAAAAATGTACACATTGAAAATTTGGTAAATAAAATAACATATATTATAAATTATTCACGAATATATAAGAAATATATATATATATATATAATATGCATTATCGTAATTTTCTCTCGTTTTATTCCCCCTGTGCATTATCTAAATTCATCCCCACCGAGGACCACTGATTTAAGATATCGTGATGATCTCAGTAGTTAAAGTTTATAGTTGAAAGCATTTTAAAATGAGACATTCGATCGAAAATATCAGTGCTTTCAGGATTTTGTAAAAATGTATAATTTATATATATATTATATCCTGAAGAGTTAATTATTGTGTTTCATCAATAAGACGTGTTTAAATGATGTTTACTAATTTGGCCGTGTAAAACATTTTTAACGATAATATAATTTTTTTTTTTTTTTAGAATACAACAGAGTTTATAAATTAACTATAGCGCATAACACACTGTTATATTTTATAATGTTTACTTATTCTTATAAATTGAAATTATCAATGAAATTAAAAACATTGAGTACAGAGGCTTGTAAATTGTGGGTAATGCATGGACAATGATGGCGGCGGTTTGCAAAAATGTTAAAAATAAGAATTATTTCGAAGAAAATCTGCGAAAAACAAGAAAACAATTACATTTTCATATACACGTATTTTGACCATATCACTCGTACCTATTATTTTATTCATTTATATCATGACGAGGAAAAAAAGAAGACAATACAATAACTGTAGGACATATACGTACGCGGCGGATTGCAAATATTTTAAATTTTATGCGAATTGTACCTATGAAAAGTATAGAAACTTCTGATTTATTACGTAATATAGTGTAATCTGCTATATTTCAAATACCTATGGAATGATTATTTTAATACTTTTTTTAAAATATATAACATTAGTTTATATTTATAGAAGTTTTATTTACATTAGGATTGTAAACATATACGACTTTAATTAAAGCAAATCAATGTAATCGAATGTAATAATATATTTAATCAGGAAACAGTACTTAAATATACGTTACGAAATAAAAATAACACTTGATTATTCAATACTACAGAGAAATTACTTAATACGAACGATTCATTAAATTCTGTGTTTCAATAAGAAGGTCATGGTTTCTTTGATGTTGTGATAAGACGAAATGTTAAAAAACTAGGTATTATATTATATTGTAATGACTATCACGGACTGTTCTCGACTATATAGCAATCGACAGAGTACCTATGTTTATACGTTTATAATGGATTTAATTTAAATACTAATAAATACTTATATTTTTATTTTATTTTCATGGAAGATTATAAATTATTAATTAGGTAAATTAATGTGAAATGTCACTTTCGTTTGTCGAATGTTTTTTGTGTTTAAACGATTTTGTAGACATGGCCATTTACTATCAAAAAAAACCGGTTTCTTGTTGTTTTAAGCATGACTCGTGTTTTTGCAAAAACGAAAAAGCATTAATTCCATTTTTCGCCAAAGGATATAATGTTTCCACTAAAAATTATTCGTGAACCGTTTTTTAATTTAAAACTTTTACCCAACACTTATATAAGATTTTTGTTTTATTAAAATCAATAAGTCAATAACACAAGTAGTACATTAAAATGTATTTATTCGTTTATTTTACATATTATGTTAGGGATTTTTTTATATTTATTTAAGTTTATTTTTAGTCAAAATGTGTTTACAAAAATTATCTAAATACATTTACTTAGATAGGTGAAATTTTCATTAAAGATCATTGTTTATATAATTTAAATAATCATTATTTATCTAGATAACCCTAGATCTAGATAAGTCCCAAAACTGGTTACCAAATAATACGAAATAGGAATTTTAATTTTTGGCGGAAACAGATATCTTCTGATTTTATATTTACTAAATTCAATATAATGTTGAATTTGGTACTATATTATGTAACGTATTTGTGTTAAGTGTTATAAGTCGCTTAAAATTGAATCTCATAAAAATCATGTATTGTAAAAGTAATTTTTTTTATAAAAATCTTGCTTTATAAAATATGTGTCTTGAAATTTTATAGTGATTATTAACTAGGTACAGTATGATATTAAAAGTTTCACCTATGTATAGTGTCAAATATATTCAGTAATTGAAAATTTGTTAAAATAATTAGGCGTTTTGTGATTAAGGTATTTGAATTGCATATAAAAGGGTTCTTCTAATATTATACACATATTTTATAACCTCATATATTTAATTTTTTTTTAATTTTAGGCATTCTGTGGTAACTTTTGTTTATTCATGTTCCTTTTGGATTCCATTAATGCATTTGTAATGTGTATGTGTCATAAAGAAAATAATTTAAATTAAGTTTTTATTTAATAAGACATAAGTAACTATACAACTAAACAATACAATTTTTACTAGAACGTGGGGTAAAAACGAAGAAGTCATTGAATTTTGTTGTGCCATCCTTTAGTGAATATGTACATTATATAAGTAATGTTTTTGGAGCTCCGGTAAATGGTCTTGATGAAAACTATATAATTATAAGGAGGTAGATGGGTTCGTGTTTTTAAATGTATCTAATACTCGTGCATGTTTCTATTTGATTTTGCCATTATTAAATTATATTTCTGATGCTTAACCCAAGCATTAAAATGACAACGCTAGTATTTGAGAATCTATAAAATATTGAAATTTTTATTGTTTTTGACATTTAAGTTATAAGTAGCTACAATTTCTATAATCTGATGGTAGAATAAAAAATATACCAACTCTTAAATAATTCTTTTTTGTTTTATTTGTAAAATAATATCATCCTCCATTATCAATCAGCTTCTGTTTTCCTAATTTTCAAAATTTTTTAATTATTTTACTTATCATGATTTCTTGAATGCTGATTATCCTGGTATTAATAATTTTTTTTCTGTCGTTTAACTGAATTGCTACTTTTGCGCAGTATAAAGCTAATGATTCTGCCACAGTTTTTAATGATGCCTTACTACACTGTGTTATTTGTTTGGTCCCTTCAAAACTATGTAGATGCTCATTGTTTCCCCATCAAACTTCGAATGATCTTAAGTGTTTAATTTTCAAGAAAAAACAGGCTTACCTAACTTTTAAATGAACGGGGTTGACTTGTGATTGTAATAAATTCTCTTTACTTAGAGCTAAATGTCAGCTTGATTACCAGGCTCATATCAGTACTACTGAGAGCTTGCTCTCTCAGTCTCCGTGGGACTTTTAGAAATATATCTGTAACCTCAAACTGCACTCCTCTATTCCTGGTTCTATCCATTCTTTATCTTCCAATAGTTTTGAGTCCTTTTCTATTTTCTCTGATTATTTTTCTTCTATTTTCTAACTTTTCATTCCAATCAGTCCTGAAAATCCATTTAGACTGCCTTTCTTTTTACCTTCTAATTGTTTATTTTCTCCTGATGAAGTTTTTGCTGCCCTTAATAAATTTCATTATGTTTCTTCCATTGGATCTGATGGAATTTCTGGTGACTTTTTCTATCAATGTCGCTTCTCTCTTGTCCTTCCTTTATTTATTTTGTTAAGGTAGTGTATAGATAGTAGTTATCTTTCCCTCAGTTTGGAAAATCAGCTCTGTTACTCTTGTTTTTAAATCCGGTAATCCATCCCTTGTTTCCAATTACCGTCCTATTTCCATTTCTCCTCACATTGCAAAATTATTCGAATCTATTGGATATAACTCCGTTGGACTCAAACTAAATTACATTCTAATCTCTCAGCAACATGGTTTTCGTCCCGGGAAATCAACCATTTCTTATAGTGTATCTTTTTCCTCCTTTATTTTTGATTGTATTAAGGTCAGCAGGTAGATGTAACTCTAACATACTTCTCTAAAGCCTTTGATACTGTAGATCATAATTTACTTGTTAAGTAATTTGATCTTATTAGAGTTGGTGATCCTCTATTGTCAAGGTTTCGATCTTTTAACTAGTTGATGTTACTTCTGGGGTACCGCAGGGTAGTCATTTAAGTCCTCTCTTGTTTTGCTTTTTCGTTAACTCCATCTCTAGTTATATTAAGAAAGCTCAATTCCTCCTTTATGTTGACGATATTAAAATATTTTATAAGATTGAAACCCATGCTGATTGTCTACTTTTACAAGAAAAACTTGTTTAATTTAGTCTATGGGTCTCCCATTTAGGTCTTTCTCTTAATCTTAGCAAATGCAGTGTACTCTCTTTTTCTAGATTAAGAAACCCTATTCTTAATCCTTACCAAATTTGTGACTTACAGCTACAGCGAGTTTCTCTTATTAAAGGTCTTGAGATTTACTATTTCTTTAAACTCTCCTTTAAACATCATATTGATTTTACCGTTTATAGAGCCCTCAAAGTCTTAGGTTTTGTAAAGCGCAACACCAAACTCTTCAGATCTGATTATAATTTTCATTCTCTTTATATTACCCTGGTTCGATTCATACTTAAATATGGGGTTGTAGTTTGTAGCTTGCTCAGGATCTATTAAGTCTTGAGCGTTTTCAAAATACATTTTTATCTTTCGTCGCTTACATACTTAAAATTTCCCCTCCCCCTTAATCGTGATTATTCGCATATTCGTTGTATCTTAAATTTACCTCCCTTACTTAGGTTATCGTGGTAATCACATTGAATTCCTATTTATTATCCCCTTATTAATAACTATGACGCTCCTGACCTTCTTTCTCGTATCTCATTTAGAGTTCCCTCTCACAGTACAAGACATCTCATTTCTTTTTACATTTCTTCCCATTCTACTTCCTATAACAACAATCATCCTATGCATATAATGCTAAGAACAGCTACTCAAATCTAGTTAAGTAGGTATGTATATAATTATGTTTTAAGTTTATATTGTTTTGTTATTAATTGTTTTATTTTTGCTATTATTATTTCCTATGTACTATATTTAATCTTGTAATTGTCGTTTGGCGTTGATATTAAAATAAATAAATAAATATTTTAATGACATTCAAATTATTATAATTATAATACTGAATTTCACAATTTTTTTTTAACTGATGCTTTTTTTATAGTAACCAGTATATCTGTGCTACTTAGGGGCTAGGGTATTTGACCTTGAATAATTTGTGATTTTTTTTTTCGAAAATTGTAAACACAATATTAAATAACTATAATGTAGATTTGTATTGAAAATTAACCATGCTATTGTATTTAGGTATCTACTTGAAATACGTCGAATACCAATATTTTAAGTATCTAGATACCTACTTTAAATATAAAATATATAGATAGGTATTTTGGAATTTAATCAGAGGTATTTACTGTATTTACAGTTTAATTTTTAATGTATTTTTCTGTCATTATATAAGTATTTAGTAACGTTTTATATTTTATATGTTTTAAAAATGTATTTCATTTGAGCATAAAAAATTGTTCAATTAGACGTGTAAACAAATTGTAAAAAATTTTTCGTTACATTATTGATATTTTACTTATTGAATATTATTTCAATGATATTAATGTATTAATTAATGATTTACGATTGAAATAGTATAATGATATCTGGCAGGTAGTCATAATATTTTATATTAAAATAGCGATGTATGTGTAGGTATGTATAATAATATATATCATTGGACTTTGTTTTTTTTTTTTACCGAGTGATCTAATACGAATGTAATGCTAACAATAAAACAATAAATTCGAAATTTAAAAAATTTTGAATGGCTAATGCATTTAATACTCTATTTCATAATTTCTGCTACCGTTTAAGAGCATTTTATAAATTGTGTTTTTACAGGGTCCCACGATTCCGGCAATGAATGCTCTATTGGCTCAATGGGTGCCAATCAGCGAACGATCGCGTATTGGATCATTTGTATTTGCAGGTATATATCCCAAAACAAAAATAATATTTTCAACTGTTATCAGTAGTGTGCAATTTGAACCTAGTTCTTAATATTTATGTATAATATAAATATTATTTTTTTATTACGAAGTAATAGGTACTAATGCAAAACATATCTACTTGTCGATAATCTATGTAGGTATATAATATATATATATATATATATAGATAGAACATAGTCAAATTCCAATAAAGTATGATAATAAAAAATGTTATATTTTTAAAAAAATATACGTAAATTGATTTTTTTATATATAATTATTATTAATATAAATGAATTAATAATAAATTAATATTAATTATTTATTAATTGTTATAATATAATAATAATAATTATTATAATATTAATTATAAATATTATACATGGGTATTTCGTTCATAGATATTTTATCAAATGCATTTTTAATTGAATAACCCATGGCTCAATCTCTATTCTCAGGAAATATGATCGGTACGATTGTTGCTCAGAGTTCAGCAGGATATTTGCTCAAGGTCACCGACGACAATTGGCCCTTGGTATTTTATGTCTGTGGTGCCGTGGCGTTGATTTGGTACGTATTTTGGAATTTATTTGTTTACAGCTCACCGAATGAACATCCCTCGATAACCGAATACGAACTAATGTTTTTGGAACGAAATTTGAAAGGAGTGAATAAAAATAAGGTAATGTTAAATATAATAATAAAATGCAATAATAATAATAATAATAATAATAATAATAATAATATAATGTAATAAAATGAATATAGGTATAGATATTTAACGTTTATATCTGTAGGTATGTCCAACTCGTTGAAACGCTGTAAAATTAAAAAAAATGATAAAATAAACATGCAATTTGTTGTTGTAATTTGTTTTATATTAATTATAGGTAACCTTGTATACGTTAAAATTTAATGAAACTCATAAAAAATATCAATATTAACATTTATACTAAAAATAAACTAAATTAGGTAGGTATATGCAATCGATGAATTTGTTTTGGTGTTTACTTTCGTAACGTTAAATTCTTTAAAATCTGTGTTAAAGGGATTCTAGAAAATACGAATTTATTGCGATATTCAATAAAAAATAAAATTCACAATCAATTAGGTACCTATCGTTAAAATACGTCACGATCGTTTTTTGTTAGGTATATCAAGGCATTTTTAAACACTTGATGCTTTAGTATGCTTTATTTAATGCTTTAACTAATTTCTAAATGTTTTATTTATTCTATTTTAAAAGAACAATATATACACATACTCGTATAGTATCTAGGCGAGTAGGTAGGTAGGTACTAGGTATACAGTTTAATTTTATATTTTTGTATTATCTAATATTAAGAATTCGCATAGAACTATCGATTCAATAGATCAATTCATTCATAATATTACGTTTATTAGTAATTATTATTGGTTTGGCATACCTGGTCTTTATTGTAATGATGTTAAAAGTCGAAAAATGTCAAAGTCACTTATTCATTTTCGTTTTTAGAACAAATTGAAATCAGTACCGTGGATGTCCATGTTGACGTCAGGCCCCATGTGGGGATTGATGATCGGTCAAATCGCACACGACTGGGCTTTGTTCATGATAAACGCCGATTTGCCAAAGTACATGAAGAGCGTCATGAAATTTTCTATTGCAGAAGTAAGTGTAGTTATAGCTCATCATTAAATATATGTTATAATCTATTGACTGTTTTGCATATACAAACAATTTAATAGTAGGTATTTTCTACATTACGAAGTCACGTACATTTCAAACTTATTTATCGACTTGCAATACAATCGTTTACGAATGTTGAAATTGTAAACGGGAAATTTTCCTTATATACCTATCACCTAATATGATCATTCTCGTAATATTGTGTATAATTTATGTTGTATACTTATACTATGCCTGCATTGTACGACTATTATACGATATGTCGATATTTATACAATACATATAATTAAAAATAATACGATATTTTTACAGACCGGTGTATGGAGTTCTATGCCACATCTCTTGATGTGGGTTTTCGCCATACTGACGGGATGGTTAAGTGACTACTTGATAACCAATGGAAAATTGGGGATATTACAACAGAGAAGGTTATTCTCGACCATAGGTATGGCAATATAATAATTACATAATATATTTATAAAATTATATTACCTACTATGTACAACGTTTGTCTGACTTTTGATATATCTAATTTTTAAAAAATACCCTTTACGTTTTTGAGGTATCGGTCGACTTGGACGAGCTAGTATAGTTCTTGCAGAAATATTCGAATCATCGCTTATAAAATGTTCTCCCGAAATCTAATGCATTCATTTCCAATATTTATTGTATTGCCTTATTTTTCTTACTAATAGATTTTCTGTCAGTTGCGCCAGTACCTATGCGATTTCAATGTGCACAATAATATGATCTTTGGATATTTTCTAGCTTGTATTGGGCCCATGTTGGGCACACTAGCTGCATCGTATGCAGGCTGTGACAAAATACAAGTAGTCGCTCTGTTCACCATCGGTATGGCCACTATGGGATTTTTCTATTCGAGCATGAAAGTAAATGTGATGGATTTGAGTCCGAATTTCGCTGGCCCCGCGATGGCTATGGTAAACGGGGTCGGAGCTGTAGCTGGAATCGTATCACCGCCTCTCATTGGATATCTCATACCGAACGTAAATATTATAATATAATATAATATTACCATTATGATCGTGGACAGTGATAACATTTTAAATACCTACCCAAACCGTAAATTATACGATATCGATATTGTATCTAAAATATCGAACTAAATTAAAATAAAACTCTAATTTTAAGAAGATAGTAAATGTTTTATTCTACTAGATATTTTATAAAATTATTTATACAAAAAGATTTTATTTTACTATAAAAAAAAAAAAAAAAAATGTTTCATTATACCTCTTCAGTGGCTACCATGAGCCTAATGAGTAGCTCCTAATGTTGCTGTGTCTGGTTCGATATTGATTAAAGTTAAACGCAAATCACCTTTGTTGTAAATATTCAATAGATTTCTTTGTATCGTCAAAAGCTGAACAACAACGTTGAATTCTTTTTCAGCTAGATACGTTGACGGGAAGGAAAGAAGCAACAACTTAACTTTTTGCTATAGTTGTAGATAAATGTCTTTAAATTTTACTCAGGCAAACTCGAAACCGACCTGCTTAAAAATAAGTTGTACCTCACAGTCGTGTTTAAGATCTAAAATCCAATTATGGATTTGTAACTCGAGTAGATCTTGAAATCTTGATATCATGTCTTTTTTAAGCTGAAAATTTGAATTTTGTCTTCAGGAATCAGATAATTTCCATCTGAACATGCTTTGTGATTTGGAAACTGACTCAGTTCTTGGCGATTTATGTTTGTGTTGTGATGATCAAACTTTTCAAACCTAGCAACAAATGAGGAAATTATCCCTTTGGACCTTGATAAAGTTCATTTTATTTCTTTGAAGCTTCAAGTTGACTTCATTAATTTTTCGAAAGTATTTGTGTGGTACCCAATCTCAATTTTTCACTGCTTCAAATTGCCCTTTAAGACAGGATCAATTTTGTCGAAAAATGCAATGACAGAGTTAAATTATGCAAAAAAACAACCCAAACACTTTCCTTTAGAAAGCTATTTTACTGTTGTATGTAAAAGTAATATTTCAAATTTTTCATCATTATCATGGCAAAGTTCCCGAAACAGACTGTCATTGAGTGGACTTGCTTTAATTTTGTTTACAGCTTTTATGACAAATTGAAGGGTTTCGTGTAGGACATCACTCAAGTTTTTTGAAGCTAAATGTTGGTGATGTATAATACAATGAACACAAATGACACCTGGGACGGTTTTTTTTAGATGGGCAATAAACGCAATATGACGACGGGTCATAGAAGGAGCGCCATCCGTTGCGCATGCAATAATATTTGTCAAAGGAACACTTTTACTCGTAAAATATTCGTCCACCGTTTGAAAAATGGACGATCATTTGGTATCAGAGTTTAAACTTTTAGGAAACAGTAATAAATTCCTCGACGATTTATTTACATTCATTGATAAACTTTATGTAAGCTAGTAAAATATAGCTTTATTAACTGTCACAGTTGACGAATCAATCTTTAGTACAAAATTATTTTCTCTCAAATAATTTAAAAGTTCATTTTCGACGTCATCATCCATTTCGTCAATTCTTTAGAGATAGTATCATTGCTCAAAGGAATTAACTTCATTATCATATTACTAGAACATTTTCCTTTCATAGTATTGACTATTCCCTTGATAGCTGGTAAAATGAGAGTTTCATCGATTGAATGAAGTTTACCATATTTTTTTGCAATCAATAAAGGTACCTTGTAAGAAGCAACAAATCCCTTATCCAATTCAGATGATTGTTTTTTAAATTACTAATTAACTATTCACAGTAAGTAGCCCGTTTTTCAATTTTCGATTTAATATTCTGAAAAAACGAAAGTGGTTTCTTTAATTTATCAGAATGAAATTTTGATAAATGATCTTTCAACCGTGATGGATTCATTGTCTCATTAGAAAATGTTCTTTCACGTAAAAGACAAAACTGTAACTGTACATTATGCGGCGACACGATAAAACCAAACTTTAGGTACTCCACTAAATACTGACGGCACTTCTTTTTGCACTCTATATAAATACGTATTTCCTACACGTAAAACCTGATTAGATAACGCGGCGTACGAACGTGACATACGCATATAGGACATACGCAAACGCAATTATGACTATTCTGATTTCACGTTCGATAATTCGTGGTGTTGTTATTTAATTTTTTCCATCATTTCGCATTTGAAAGCTCATCGAAACTCCCAACGTCCCCTTCAAATCTACCGACCCCCGGAGGGGTACTAAAATGCCATCGAGGGGGCGGTATCGCCCCCGTTAAGAACCACTGGTATAGATGATTATAATATGATGTAATATTATTATATGATTATATTCCAACAGTACCTACGTGAAAACATGTACTTCAATAACGATTTTGAAAAAAATAACAGATTGTTTTTTAAGTTAATTTTTTTGTTTAAAATAAAAAATATTTTTTTAAATATTTAAACAACTACAATTTATACTACATTATAAAGGATAAAAATAAAAATGTCCTGTGAAAATCAATATCAGAGTATACATCGAGTCAGACTGTTAGAATTATAGTGAACCTTTTGCAGTCGAGATATCCTATAACTAGTAATATCTATCCAAGACTCGTCCAAATAATATGAATTATACGGAATTATATATATATATACCCCCGGTTACTATAGTATATTGATACTAGTTTTAACTTCAAATTTACTTGTAACCATAGGCGAATATTTAGACACATTTGTGGGGGGGGGGCTTGACAATTATAGGGGGGTTCTTAAGTCCCTAAGCCCCCTCCCCCCATTATCTGCCTATGCTTGTAACTACTTTAGTACGAATTTAAGTAGTATTTTGTAAATAAATATGAAATGGGCAATACGTAAACTATCTACATAGGAATAACGGGGAAGAAAAAAACACATTAACATTATGTATAATGTCGAGAAATCAGAGATAATAGATGGATAATTATTAAACTAAATAAAATTTAAAGTAACACAATTTTAAAAAAAACTCAATATCGGAATGTTATATCTAAATTGATATATAGCTGTTATTATAGTTGCTCGATATCGTTGCCCATCACGTTATATGTTATCTACTGTCTTCTGTCAATGTCAATTATTTGTGCTAAATCCCAAAATATATCCCATAAATGATGGGCTTAGTTTTCTAACATTGACGTATGTTTTTAGGCAATTTTATACTATTATTTTAGACAGAATAACCATAGTTATAATTATTATGGTTTAGGGTCATTAGATAACAAATACAAGATTAATATTGTATTATAATTTATGGTATAAAACTTTACATTTTTAAATTTAAACTTTTGAGTCATTTTGAGTATACCGTTAATGAAGATAACGAATAGTTTTACTACGAGATATATTGATCAACAATGCACTTAGAAAAACAAGTCTTAAAAATAGCAGAAAATATCTTGAGAACCCAACCTAAGTTGGAACAATAGTTTAGAAGGAGTATGAGTATTAATCCTAATTGTTGACATAGCATGCCTATCACCCCGTAATTTATTTGTAGCTAACTCAGCTGTCGTAAATAACGCGTAAAACCAAAAAATATACGTGTCACATAGTTCATAGAATTTTTAATTAGAAGTGCCATTACAGTTTGTCATAACGAGAAAACAAAACTCATTCAATTACTTATCACGTTGAAACTACCGTAATAGTATATGATTTTTATATTTACTGAAAATAGTCAAGAAAAAATATATAAAAACGTCTAGTCAATCTTAATAATATTCCAAAAACTATTATGAACTTGTGTACTTCGGTTTGGTATTGTTTTGTAATGACCAGTCGATTATACGAAATTGCTTGAAAATTTTTAGACATTGTTAATATATATTATATTATTATCTAGAATAGTAGATTTACAATGACATAATATTATTATACTTTACGAGAATTTTTTTTAAATTTATTTTTACAGTAGATTACTAATAATAATAATAATAATAATAATAATAATAATAATAATAATAATAATAATTATAATAATAATAATAATTATTTATTTGTTTATAGAATACCTTATTGGAATGGCGTAATGTGTTCTGGATCAGCGGTGGTGTGGTGATCGTAGCAAACTCGATATATTTGGTGCTGGCGTCTGCATCAATTCAGTGGTGGAATGACCCGGTGCCGACTAACGAGAATGATGCTGGTAATTTAATTTATTTCTTGTTGAAATATTTAATAAGTATTTATTTTTTTTAATTACGTATGTACAACAGTTTTCGTTTGAATTAATTGTATACTGTCATTTTTAAATATAAATTATGTTAGGATGATATCTCGAAAATTCTCAATAGCCGAAAAACTGCCTAGACCTATATAGTTAGGTATCATTTCAATTTATTTAAAGAGAAGTAGTAAAGGTTTGATCGACCTTATGATTAAAATTATAAATCACAAAGACTGTTTTTTTCACTCATGAAAATTAAAAAAAAAAGCGCCAAAATCAATTAAACTAAAAAAGCGTTTAAAAATGTTTATTATCCGTTCATAATATTTTATTTGTATCAATATTATAAAATTTTGATTTTTCTGAAATATACAAGAGTGTCCGATGATTAAGTCATTGTTGGAGTAAAAATAAAAATCTACATCGAAATATATAGATCGGTTGAAAAGTAAAAATATTATTTTAACGAGATAAAAAGTATCACTTTATAATTTCATATTTTTCGTGTTTTATAATAACTACTCGTAAAATATTTAATGGGTAGAACATTGATGGAAAAATATAAAGTTAAATGTTTAAATAATATAAATACAAATCGTGTTTTTACAACGAATATTTGATTTAATTTATGATTATAATACCTATTGTTAGACGATGACGATGATGTTATATTACATTATACACATTTAGACTAATTATAACTCTTTTAAAGATGAATAAAAACAAACAAATCTTAAGTATTATTATATAAATTAATTAAAAAAATATACCTATATGTTGTTATAAAAATTTATTTTAATTTTCGTGTTCCTTTTATAAATGTTTTAGATACTGATTTGTAAGAGACGTGCTTGTTGGGAAGTTTTTGTTCAGACGGTCGAGAAGATTATTAGAAATATAATACGAGAACATTGTGAATATAGTATGCGGACAAGTCCAATGCTGAAATATAATTAGTAGATCTATTTTGATTTCAAAAGATTGGTCATTTAACACGTTGGGTCAATCAGTGAAAATTGAAATATAAATAATAAACACAAAAAAAAAAAAAAGTAGATTTATTTTAATACATTACAGTATTTATACACCAGTCATTTTAAATATGTATGACACTTCATTTAATTCAATCTGTTAACAAATATAAGTGTTTGAAACTAATTTTTTTTTTAAACTCGTGTAATATTTATAAATTGTCTAAAAGTAATTTAAATATTATGTTGTTTTTTTTGTATAGAAAACAAATCGACAAAGAAAATTGTAAAAGAGAAAAATGTTACTCTAGTCATAGTTTTATAATAATTTTCAGACTATGGTGTGTAGACGATATATTTTCATACATGTAATATTTGTTGCCTAAACGATATTTTTTTTTTTTACGTTTATTATTGCTGACCAACAGTTTAGGTACTAACCTTTATATTTTAAGCTGTATACTTGCGACGAACATCATTCAGTGATTTTTAATGTAAAATAATAATAACAATTTTTTATTAAGTATTAGGATACCACCTAACTTCGGAATAGTAAATGATTTTATATAGGATTTATGTTAAATTATGTTCATAAGTTTGTATGTGATTTTTCATTGTCACTACACATTACTACAATTATTTTATAAGTATCTATGTTTAAACTATACTTATTAATTTATTATAAAACAATGTCAGTGATGTTTTATTACTGTAAATATTATCGTTCGTAAATTATAATTTAAATATAGTGATATTTTAGTACCTACATTGTTATTGTTCGTAATATACTAGTGTGTGTGCAGGAACTATTGAAATTCAATTTTTAATTGCAGATGTTTTCAAAGATATACAAAGTGTATCGGTATTAATAATTTATGGTTAAAATTATAAACTGCGAAGCAAATCGATTGAATTGAAAGCTCAGTACAACGCAATACTTCTTCCGCGTTCGCTAACGTGACATGTAAGACATGTAAGTTTTATTACTATTGTTGAAAATTATTTTTATTTTGAAGTACTTATTCTACACTATATTACACTACTTTCACTAGCAATGTTGACACTAACATTATTTTTGTAATGTGAAGATAATGAATTTGACTTGTTAACGAGTATCCAATATATTATTTCCTTTCACTGATTATTCACCGATATCTTAGTTTTTAGGACAGGTTAAACATCGATTATATCTATCACATTTATATACTCTTAGCCCTTAGGTACGCATTTCATAATACAGTGTAAAAACGTAGGACAATACAAAAAATGTAGGAATTCTGCAGTTTACCCATATATTCGACAGACGATAATCTGTTCTAAAAATATTACAATAGGATATTGATTGCATTACGAGAAATTTGTGGATTCGGTGTGGAATCGTATTTATACGATTCGGAAACGTATACCAAGAAAAAAAGTACAATAAATAATATATTTAATTCATTTATTTTTATTTTATATAAAAGCAAACTTGCAAGGGTCTTACAGTCCAGTCTTGGTCTTGGACTCGGTCTCGCATACAATTTTTATTTCAGTCTTGCTGCGTAATTGTAAAATCTTGGTCTTGGTCTTGCTAATTCTTGTACAGTCTTGGTCTGGTCTTATATTTTTGCAAGACCAAGTCTGCAAGATCAAGACCAAGACTGCAAGATCAAGACCAAGACCGAATTTATTCATCACTAGCAATTTACAATTTTCAAGTTTTTTCTTCACAAAAGAGTCAAATTTAGATTTTAAGACTTTGAAGACTTGAAATATTGACTTGACTATACAACATTAAAAATACATAAAAGTAAATACATAATAAAAGTAAATACATAATACATAAAAGTTAAGAGTTAACCAAAAATAAATTTAACTGATTCAGTTAAAAGTTAACATTGAAAAAATATTACCTTAACTCAGTTAAAAATAAGTTCATTTTTTTTTTTATTTAACATTTATGTCTTAAATTTCTTTTTTTAAATTATTCAAACATTTAAGAATAAAATTTCCACTATTTACTTTTTTTAATATTATAGGTACTAGTTACAAGTTTGTAGGTACTATGATAAAATTTTTTGTCTTTTACGTGTTAACTAAATGATTATAAAAATTAACGATTAAAAGTTAAGTTAAGCCAATGATAATTTAATCTAGTTAAGTTAATTAGTTGACAAATAAATGAATTGACTAGTTGAGTTAAAAGTTAAACAAAAATTAACTTTTTAACTTAACTTTAACATTTTAACTAGTTAATGCCCACCATTGTTAATATGTATTATTTTGGTGTGAAATGTGTTCGAATATCAGGGGAAAAATGAGTCTACAGACTTGAAACTTTTACAAAAAACGTTTATAAGTACAAAATTAACATGAAATATTTTTTCCCCCAATTTTGGGATGCTTATAGCAATTTTTAATTTAGAAGATTTCTTGTCATAAGTTAAATTTAGTTATTACTGACCTTTTTATGTATGATAATTTATGTTCAAGATGGAGGGATGATATTCAAGTAAATAAATACCTACGCTTCCTGTAGTCCAATATAGAATATTGGTACATTTTGGTTTTTTAAATAATATTATCACAATGAGTGTCATAAACAAAATATGAATGAAAAGACTCGATTGACTCATATTCCTTGTACCCAAAAATAATATAATTATGCAAGGTAAAATAATTGTCTTGTTAGAAATTATTATTGTTATACATACTGATGGGTTTTAATTATTATATTATATTAAATGAATTTTGAATAATTTTATGGTTTAGCGTTGTGTGTATAGAATATAATTATTTACACGTATTTATTGCGTAACACGATCACAATAGTATATTGTGTCGTGGCCAAAGTATTCTATTCAATTCAACATTATTCTGAACGATTATAAGTAATGTGTTACGAAAAATGACGAAAGGTCAAATGGCTAATCGTTTTCTTATCTTCTTAATAATTATTTTCATAAATATCATACAAAAGCTTCGGTAGACGACACGTGTAGGCATATTGAAATCGAAAGAATGATAAATTTAAGCATTCGGTCATATGATTATTAATTGTGGACTTTTATTATTTACTGTTAGTATAAATTTGTTATTGGGTAAAACATTACACTGTGTTCCAAAAAATTATTATTTTTTTTTAATTGTCAATTAGTGAAAAAAAGTTACACCCGCATTTTTTGTCTCCATCTATGCAACTGACAATATAGGATTTTTTTTTTTTTTTGATTCTAATTTACAACTTCAGTGGCGGTTTTACGGTGGGGGGATGGGTGGATTACATTTCTTAACCTTTTTATTTTTTGAAAAGACTTAGTGGCTTAGTTCTTTTACATATGCATACATATATCAATATTAATTATAGAAATATTTGTAAAAAAAAAAAAAAAAGAATCGAAAAAGAATTAAGTTCATTTTATGATGTAAGTGTATTATATCTATATGTTATAATAGTTAGTAATTATATCGTCTTCTTCTTTTTCTTCTTTCCTTTCGCCCTCTCTCCCAAATCTTTGGGGCCGACCACTCTAGTCCTCAACTCTCACAGAGCACTAATCCTTAATCCTTTCCCCTCGAGAGCTTCTCTCCACTCTTCCAGTTTACCGTTCACTTCCTCAAGACTCACCAACCAACATTATATTATCTGCAAAGAGCATACGCCATGGTACTTCTCCCTGTATATTCTTTGTTATTTCATGTATTACTAGGGAAAATAAATAACGACTTTATGCCGAACCCTGGTGAACTTCTACTCTGACCGTAAAATCCTTAGTTCCCCACACAAACTCCTTTTTCTTGTACTTTTCTCTTCATACATACCCTCAATTACATTCACGCATATCTTTGGTAACCTTTTCTTAATTAATGCCCATTTCAAGATCTCTCTAGGAACCCTATCATATGCCTTCTCTAGATCAATAAATACCATACACATCTTTCTATTTTTAGCTCTGTACTTCTTTATTGATTGTCTAATACAAAATATTTTCTCTGACAAATTACATCCCTTTTCCTCTGAATGTTATGCAATAATTAGTGTTCTTCAATTGTTATTCTCATTAAACGCTTCAAATTCCTACGATATCCTAATCGCACACTTCAGACTCACAATCTTGCCTCCTAGCTATCTTATCCAATACATTTTCTGCTTCCTTATTTCCTCTTATTCTCATTATCAAGCCTCTGGTCTACCGCTTCCATCTGAATAATAAACAAGTACGGGTTATATGGCCACGTCGAGATCGCCGGAAACGAGATGGCAGACCACATTGCATGTTCCACAAAGCTGTTTATTAATTTTTCTCCTTTTAAAATCCCGCATTCTCATCTTCTAATTCACCATAAGTTTATTAGGAATGCCTGGCAGCACAAATGGTTTTCCCTTCCTCCATTCTACGCTTCTTGGCATCGAAGTATCTCCCCTCTAATTTTCTCTCACCTATGGTTCTGGGGTCTTCACCTTTCCAGGTCTCAAATAGTTGCCTTTACCCGTCTACGTTTTGGACATAATCTCCTTAATAAGTAATGAGTTATTATATAAGAAATAATGGCCAAAAAACAACGGGGATATAAGATGTCTAACTTTTTATTTAGAAACCTAAAATTAAAGTTTATGTATGAAATATGCATGCAAACACTTTTTGACAACCTTCCACAACGCTTGTCAAGAATCGTCATTGTTTCTAATACTAGAGAAAATGTAGATGAGAATATCATCTATATCCAATGATCGGGATGTTTTCTTCAACATTTTAATTTTAAAGACAAACATATTTATTTTAATTATTGCGAGTTAGGTAAATTTACTGTAATATTAAAAATGACGAAGTTTTAATAAGAACGTGGAACATAAATTTCTTACATTGTCAGTTGGTTAGGCGAAGTCAGCAAATTGCGGATGTGGCAGTTTCCGGAGCCTCCACACTACACAGTTATAAGGAGTATTATATAGGCAATTATTGTTTTTTTATTGTAAGGCTGTATGCTTGTGTGAGTTCGTGAATGATGATTTTTAGTGTTTATAGGATTTTATTTCACTTATCTAGGTTATATAGGCATAAGGTAAATTGAATTATGTTTTGTGTGAATGTAGTTATGTTGTTAATAAAATGAATGACATTGCGTTCGTTATTACAGTACCTATTATACTTATTATATCGACATTTTAGAGAAATTAAGGTAATATAATATTGTTAATATATTTGTTATAAATCCGTAGTATTTTTTGGTTGTGCACCACCTGCAGATATTTCACCCACTAGCCGCTACTTAGAGATATCATAAAATAATCATCTTTTGCTTATGACTTTTTTAGAAATCATTTTTCCAATAACATTTGCAGGGCGATAAAATACATTACCTGAGTGTATCATATTAGTTAATACCAAATAAAAAGTCATTATATTTCATTACCGTATCTATTGCCAATGAAATTATTTTATAAAACACAATTTACGCAATTGTTAAATTCTATATTATTATATAATATTTGTGAAAATAAGAACATCATAATTAAGTACTTATACACAATTTAAAATATAAAGTGAGCATTTCCAATTGATAAATACTTATACTATAATTATAATCTTGCTGCTATTTAAATTATATTTCTTGCTCTATATATGCAGTTACTTATAATAATGAATACATTATAAAGCCTATAATTACACTATAAGTATCTGCAGGTAACATTTAAGTCTCCTGAAAATATATTTATATTTATAGGAATATAATTTATACCCAGTTTCAATATGGATTTTAAACATTGATTAAAACCGTTAAATACCTATATCAATAAACAAATATTTTATATCAAAACAGTAACCATTAATTAATAATTAGTATGAATAATAATTACATGTGATATAATTACATATATAATTAAAAATGATCGATCATATTTAAAATTAAAATCCTTATCAATATAAATAAAAACCGGTAATTCAAATTTAAATCGAAATCGTAATATCCTAAAAATCGAAATATAAAAGTAAAAAAAAAAAAAGCCGGTCAGTAGGTTGTGGAAGCACTTCGCTCGTCGGGTGTCAGTATTGGTGGATGCACTTCGCTACTGGGCAGGGTACTTTTGGTGGATGTATTGAATTTGAAAGCAATGAT
>JAIPRL010003500.1:0-46435 GCA_025469235.1 Pemphigus obesinymphae
GACATATAATATTGAAAACGAACAAAATATTATGTAAATTTAGTTAAATTAATGCACGACTAACGTTATATTAAATTTTTTCAGGTCTTAAAATCTCATTTTACCAACTATTTGGACTTAAATACCTCAAAATTGATAACTTTGTCGAAAAAATTAAAATGACTATAAAAAAAAATTGTGACTACGGATTTTCGAGATTTTTTGAATTTAGTTAGCGTAACGTATATTTAACGTTGTATAAAATTTTCAGATCTTAAAGACGAAAATTACCCCTTTTAGGACTTGGAAACCTCGAAAACTAAAATGTCTATAAACAGTCCAAAATTGCAAAAAATTAAAAAAAAAACTTAATCAACGTAAATAGATTACTAAATTAAATATTGGATAAAAATTTCAAGATTTTCAAGTCTTTATTTTCGGAATTATGAAGAAATGAAAATTATTTTTGAAATAATTTTTAATATTTCTTTAAAAGCGATAGGAAAATTTTGCAGGCATATTTGCTATAGTATCTAAATAAATATTGTATTTGTTATCAAATAGTGCTTTTGCTGATGGAAACTCGGACGCTATTTGAATTTCATTAAATTTAAAATAATTATAATGATTTATATATATATAAATAATTTTAAATAAGGACTATCAGGATTAAACAAATTTGGACTAGAACGGTCAAAATTTTCAAATAGTTTAAATAAGTTATTGGTTTGTTCTGAAAATCTTTCATTGAGTTGCATAATAAATCTGAAAATTAATGCAAGCAAAATATTTAAGGTAAATAAAGAAATAAAGCTACAGTGCATTTATAAATAATCAGTCTTGGGTAGGTATATTATACTTTTTAAAAGTAATAATATTACAATATTACTCTTTACATTCCTGGTACCAGTTAAATTTAATTTGAATTAAATACCTACATTAGAAGTACATAACATTTAAAAATAATTATATTACTTCTAAATTGTCCAAGATCAGTAATTTTAATTTTATTATTAAATAATAAATTGTAACCAATTTAAAAAAAAGATGAAAGAAAGTAAGAAAGTATTTTATAAATCTATGCCTACCTCTCACTGTGAGGGGAAAAAATTACAAAACATACCACGTCCGTTAACCGTAGATTATCAAATACACAATTGATTACATACTATTTGTTTATTGACAGTAAAATACTAATATTATTAATATGAAAATATAATTTAATTTTAATTATTTAATAAATGGTACATTATTTCAGCAGGCCAATTGAGAATATATTAAAAGTAAGGGGTGCAACCACACACCCTGACCCCCCCCTCCCCAATGACGCCCATGACTTAGTTCCATGGAAAAGTAATAGGTGGAACCTCTATGGTAACTAAAAATCACTATTATTTAGGCTGGAAAATAACTAAATGTCAAGAAGGACAAGAAATATAAGCGGGTCATAATACTGAATTCTTTTAATGATCTTATATGTCTGTGGTATTTTTTGAACACCATATTGATAAGATGATATAAAAACAATTTTAAATCGCTATAATTTCGAAACCAAGTCTATCCGAATCATTTTTATTTCAATATATCGTTATTAATTATTCGTTAAAATACATAGGATCACGAAAAAAAATCTCTTATAGGTTCTAAACTAGATTTGTTAATTTATTTTGTAAAAATTTATAAAAATAGTTATTAGAACATTTTTGAAAAATGAACATAAGAGGATTATGCTACACACCCCATCTTAGCGGTATTAAAATACATTCGCGCTCTATATAACTACAACTTCTCTCTTAGTAATCGCAGAGTCAACATTTACACAAAATATGAAAGATGAGAATATTTACTATGAATATAATTCACTATTTACCATGAAGTATTTTAAAATTTTTTTATATTTTTTTTAATTTTAAAATTTCACAATCTTCAATCACGAATTTTAGGATTTCAAATAAACATATTGAAAAAGACTCCACGTTCGAGTAGGTAGAGTAAATATTCTCATTTTTCATATTTTGTACACATTTTTACTGCAATTAAAAAGTGAGAAATGGTAGTTATAGAGCGTGAACGCGATTTTTAACAAATATCGTGATAACACAACAATACAAAATGGTACTGACAAATGACTATTTTTAAAATATAATTAAATATTATTGTCGGATTTTAATTTTTTATAGGCCTTTATAAAAATTGTCTATATAGAACCCCTTAAAAAGCGGTTATATAGCCAGGCCCATCCCACAGAAATATTTATGGGGAGGGGACGTATGTGTCTCGAAAATACATCTTTAAAACGTAAATAAGCAAAATATAAAAGGTTATCAACTTTTCTGTGTTTTGGTTGGGAAGTGACTCACCCCTTCAAGAGACAAGATCCCTATCGGGACGGACCTATGTATAATGCTTAAGTTTACTTACCAATGAACTTGAACAAAAAAAGTTCATTTAAAAAAAAATGAACCAGTTCTTGAACTTGGTTCAATTAAATTATTTTGAACTAGTTCATATTTTAAATTAACTGTCTGTAGTCTGGACAGTGATGAGTGAACGTGGGAATAAACATTATTAATAATAAGATAAATATTAATAAACATTAAATACAAATAATAAATATTAAAAATAAACAATAAACATTAATAATAATAAGAGGATGTCAACATTGTCATTTTTATGAAATTTCATGAAAAATTAAAATTCAATGATTTTAAAATATTGATATATATTTTCAAAGTAATTTAAAAATAGCACCGTATCTGTACCACTTTTTATTGTTTAATCACGTCATTCGTTCAAAATTAAGTTTACGAAAAATAAACGAAAAGTTGTTCTACCTATCATAAAATATTTAAAAGACAACATTTCGGATACAATCTCTAAAGTTTTTTATTCTTCTCCTACTCTATTGCGCAGTACTGAATATACAAAAATTAAAAATCCTTATTTCAGTTTTTAAATCGCTGTATCTCCTTTGTTAATTATTATTTTGTAAAATCCCTAATAGATCGTTTCCAAAACAGTATTTTTCTATAAATTTGAATATAGGTGTTTGAACTCTAAATTCACTTTAAGAGGGCATTTCGTTTGATTTTCGTAGACACCAGAAATGGTTTTTACTATTTACAAATAATTGATGTGGCTGTGGCATTATATAGGTAATTATTATCGCCGCGTGAAAAGGACGTCTGCGGATACCGGGCATACATATTGTCGCGGGAAAACGTTGAGAACCAATGACTGGGGTCGTCGTACACCCTCCGTTGGCAGCATTGGTCTGCGTTCACGGCAGATTTCGTGACAAATGGCAACTACGGTCAACTATTTTTTTTTTTTATTATTAAAATAATATAACTATTATTTCGTCGTGTTCGAATGCTACACGGACAAGTTCGCCACTGTCGTTCAGCTGAGCCGATTTCGTGTGTAGGTATTTGTTATTGCCGTTTTGACTGCGCGGTCTCCGGTGACGCGATCAGAAAACAGTGCATTCGTCGCGTATCGGGTACCTCGACCTACGAGGAACGTCAAGCGCCGAGTGCGTGTCTGCGGTAAACGACCAAAGTAAAACTGTACGGACCGAGACGAAATAAAATTATTCCATTCGTTCTCCACGACCGTAGCGCAATATCGTCTAGGATCCATGATATTATTATCATCATCATCGATATCGTGATATAGATATTATTCATGTTATAGTCGAACGGCGCGTATCGTTGCTGTTGTGTTGTTTATCATCGTCGTCGGGGCGTGTAAGCGTTTCGGCGAAGCCATGGCGTATTGTAGATGAGGGGTCCACTAACGCCGTTTAGTTTGCCGTCACTGAACATGGACGACGGATCGTACAACGGCGGCAAGCAGGGCCAACAGCAACAGCAGCCCGGCGGCGGTTTCGGCCAGAAGAGCGACAACGGCGACGGTGGCGGCATCAACAACAAGGTGAAGTACACCATGCCTGGTGTGTTACATTTCATACAGCACGAGTGGTCCAACTTCGAGCTAGAAAGGTCCCACTGGGAAATCGATAGGGCCGAGTTACAGGTGAGTCACACGCTTAATGAACGTAATATTGTTGGGCATCGCTGTCGTTAGGTGTAGGGAAGCACTGGGTCTGTTTCGTGTCATTCTATTTAAAGTACCCATAGACGAGCTTTTAGATACCTACCTAATACCTATAATTATACCATGTTAAAAACCTAAGAGAAACACCTCGTATTGGCTACTTACATACATACGTCTGTAATATATTGGTATGGTACCTATATCACTAGAGTCGATTACATCATACTACATACTAGTTATTCCAATATCAAATTTGTCCCAATGGACCATCAGTTTGATTCAATTAATATTCTTCGATTATTTGGAATTTTATTTATTAAAACTCGGTATCTACCTAGTCTGTGTTTTGACAAAACAAAATATACCTAGGTATTTGTGATAAAAACTCATTTCACATCCTGATAGCTGGTACCTACCTATTTGTTTTCATTGTAACCCATAGGCAGACATTTTACAAGAGGGCCACCAGTATGCAGATATTATTAAAATTAGTAAATAGATAAATAAATAATACCTTTCAATAATTATAGTACAATAATATAATATTATAAATAAATATAGACACATTGTACATTGTGTTCAATGTCTATTTAGCTCGGGGTTTAGCTACAAATTAAAATACCTAGGTACAATTATTTATTCATAGACAATTGATTGATTTCTCATAATAAATGTATTAATTAGCTTAGGTAGGTATATAATTTCTATTGTGTACCTACATTAGGTAATATGTTAAATTAGCCTATTATTTTTCCTCTTTGTATAGGTATTCATTTTTAATGGGCTCCTTGTTATGTTTGCTGCCTAGGCCTTTTTTCTTAAATCTGCCACGGCCAAGTGTATTTATACAACTAGTTTATATTCCGGACCAGGAGAGAACTACCGGAAAAATCTGACCGTTTCTGCTCATCTGTTGATACTGCCTCATACCGCACAATAACCGATCGTGAACTGTTGGTGTATAATGCCGAGGATCGCTGCCGGCAGTCGTGTACATAGAGTAATTGTAGTATATTTACATTTTTGTACACTGTGACGTTTCATTTAGAATGTATGTATGCACTGTATACACACCGTTGAGTAACAGTGTAGGGAGAAAACAAGCCTCGCTACCGTCACTATCGATGCGCGAAACCGGTTGTTCTCTTGTAGGCTGGAGTATAGTGTAAATATTAATAGTTTTTCAAACAATATTTTAATTACTTATGTAGATATAAAATATACCTATTTAAATGTAGATTTACAATTTTATGATTATAAATTTTACATAGGTACCTATTACTGTTATTATTATTAGGTAGGTATTCACTTGGCTTTATTGCACTATAATATTTTATATGCTATATGTATAATATTAATTTGGTTTTCAAAGATAAGTACTGTACTGGTGTGTTCTCTCTTGCTAGATAGAGATACTCATTTAGGTATTATAGAAACAGCTTGCTGAAAATTGTCTGTAAACAATATTTTATATTAAACTGTTTCAATAGGCGAGAATAGCATTTCTTCAAGGTGAAAGAAAAGGTCAGGACAATCTAAAAAATGATTTAATCCGTCGAATTCAAATGCTGGAACATGCGCTACGAGCTGAAAGGTAATCACAAATAAATTGTTGAAAAATAATACTCTAAAGCACTCTATATTAAACAGTGTATGTACCTACCCAATGAAAATGTAAATATTAGTGACGGGCACTAACGATACTTTCAATTATTGAATATTGTGCTATTTTAAACAAACTATCGAACAGTTCGATATAAAAACTATTCAATTTTATTATCGATAAATATAGAATAGTTTGGTACAAAACTAAAATTAAAAAATAATAAAATATCAACATTCTTTTATTCATCAAATAATTCAAAATACTGAATAGTTTTATTTATCGAATAATTTAGAGAATACCGAATAGTTGTAGTTATTGAAAAATCATTTTTGATTATAATATATTATTCAAAATTATTTCAAACATTTCGATAATAACGAATTTTTTTAGATTATCGAATAGTTCGGTTGGAATATAACTATCAAACATATTGATAGTTATATTCAATAGTGCCCAACACTATTAAATATACTGGTAGTACATTTTTGAAAGGGTATATTTTCAAACTTGTAACTTCCCTCATTGGTAAAGTATTTTCATTTTATTTATATATATAATTTTACATTTATGTTGTTTAGGTTCAAAAACAAACAATGTATTTCAGTTATATTTTAAATGGTTAAGCACACTCAAATAGGTACATCTTTCATTGTTTATTGATATTCCTTGTCACAGTCTCTAATTAGAATAATTTTAATATTCTAAAAGTTACTCAATTGTTTGGTACCTACTACCTATAGTAATTATTAAATAATTTCATTTGGCTAAGTGACTACCACTCAATAATGATTCTTAACATTTCATGTTGAATTATTTTTAAATAATTTATTAAATCAATCGCCATATTTATTGCAAACTTATTATACCTAAATAAAACTGCATATGATAAAACAACACACACATTAAACAAGATACTTAATACACTACTGTGTTATAGATCTTAAATCATTTGTTCATTATAAATAAATACTTCTGTATCATAAATTTAATATATTATTAACCATAACTGTCTGTTGTAAGTAAATAAGCAACAATTAAAATGGCTTGATTTATCTGCCATGTTATTTAGTGACAATTGTAGTTTTGTGACATATATTTAAATATATTATGTAGAAATAGCGATTTCTATAAAAGGAAGATTATCATAATAACTACCTACCTATTATAAAAATGAAATACTTAATAAAATTTTAAAGTACACTTTCGTGTATTATAAAGTTATACTTTAAACTATAATTAAAGTTATCAAATATTTATTTTATATTTCTAGAGCAAAATATCATAAATTAAAGTATGGTACAGAAATGCCTCAATCCGAAATGCAATTACCTTCAGCTTCTTCAAATGCTCAAGACGAATATTCTTCTATACCAGAAGTCTGTGCAGATAGTGAAGCTCCATTATCATCAGTCTCTAATGTCAGTTGGAAACAAGGCAGACAACTACTTAGAGAGTAAGTTTATTTATCATTTTATAGTTTAGGTTTATTTATTAGTGAATATATTTTTACAGGTATCTACATGAAATAGGATATACAGATACAATAATTGATGTCCGATCATCACGCGTTCGTAACCTCCTAGGTCTGAATAATAATAACAACTTAAGTGGTGTTGAACAGGGAACCGGTGAAAATAATCAGATTAATGGTAACAACTACAATAAACGTTTCAATGACAATCAAGGCCAGTGTTCGCCTACAAAGCGAGTAAGTTTACAATAATTTGAATGTTAAAAATACTTTTAAAATACTATTTTTAGACACAACAGCAGCAGCAACAACAAAATCAAAAAAAATTATTAGATGTTGAGTCTGCTGTTATGGCCAATTTTGAATTTTTATCATCAATGCGAAGTACAAGTGAATCTGGTGATGTAGATATGGATGATGATGGTGTTGATGATGATGATGACGATGAAGATGATGATGAAATGGGAATGGCAGATGATGTCATTGATATGACTTCTATTTGTAAAGTATGATAATATTGAACATTTATTGTACTACAAAAATAAATAAATATAAATATTAATTATTAATTATTTGTAGTTTGCTGATGATGTAGATGCTGAGGCTGAAGAAGTTGTGAATGAATTACAATTATTAACAGAAGACATAAGTAACAAAGAAAATGAACAAAATGATTGGAGTATGTTATTAATTTATAATTATATTATTTTATAATGCTATTTAAATTTATATTTTTTGCTTTAGAAATTGCAAGTAGAGATGTGTTTAATAAAAATTCAAACAATGCAAATTGGATAAAGAATGAACCAGCTGAAATAGTTGATGGAAATATGGATTTAACATTAGGTTTAGGCGAATTAGCACAACTTACTGTTAATAATGAATCGGAATGTAATGCAGATGTGAGTTTTTTTTATTCAGTTTTGGGGTTTATTTATTTATATAAATATATTTTTTAGGTTGTTGATATGAAAACTGCGTCACGAAAAACATGGAATGCAAAGTATACTTTACGTAGTCATTTTGATGGTGTTCGCGCTTTGGCATTCCATCCAACCGAATCTATTTTAATCACTGCTAGTGAAGATCATACTATGAAGCTTTGGAACCTGCAAAAAACTGTTGCTCCAAAAAAGTATTTACATTTATACTTATTTTTTATTAACTAATTTTAAATTAAAATATTTCATTTGCAGATCGGCATCTTTGGATGTAGAGCCATTATATACATTTAGAAGCCATACTGGACCTGTATTTTGTTTGGCAATCAGTAAAAATGGTGAACATTGTTATAGTGGGGGTTTGGATAAAGTGATCAAAGTGTGGTCAATGCCTTCAGCTAATATTGATCCTTATGATTCTTATGGTAATTGAATTTAATGTTTACAATATAAATCACAGATGTCATATTAATCTATTTATTGTGTATTTAGATAAAAGTATTCTGATCAACAACTTGGAAGGTCATGAAGATGCTATTTGGGGAATTTCTGTTCATCATAATCGTTCAGAGTTATTATCATGTTCAGCTGATGGATCTGTAAAACTGTGGTCACCTACTAATCTCAAATCACCATGTTTATCATCTTACGTCTCTGACCAAGGTAAAAATTTTAATTAAAGTCATGGAGTTATTTGTTTGTCTACATATATGTAAAATATATATTACACATATTTGTCTTAATTTTTATATAGATGAAATTCCTACTTCAGTTGATTATGTGAGAGATGTAGAAGGTCAATTTGTTGCATCTTATAATTCATCTCATTGTGTTATTTATGATATTGAAACCAAGAGTCCTATAACTCGATTAGAATGCTCAAATGTTAGTGTTTATAAATGTAATATTGTAAAGATATAGATATTAATAAATATTATAATGTTATTTTATAGGATCCAGCTGAAATGGCTACTCAGCTAATTCATCGTGTAAAATGCCACCCAACATTACCTTTAACTATTACAGCACATGATGACCATCATATTCGTTTCTTTGATAACAACAGTGGAAAAATGGTTCATTCTATGGTTGCTCATTTAGATGCCGTAACTAGTTTAGCAGTTGATCCTAATGGTTTATATTTATTATCAGGAAGTAAGATGATATTCTTAAAAACAAATAATAAATAAACAAAATTAAACTTTTGGTTTGTTTTAGGTCATGATTCATCTATTAGAATATGGAATTTAGAAAGCAAAACATGTGTACAAGAAATTACTGCACATAGAAAAAAGTTGGACGAATCTATATTAGATGTTGCATTTCATCCATCTGAAGCATATATTGCCAGTGCTGGAGCGGATAGCCTAGTCAAAGTATTTGTATAAGTACAATGAATCTATAATATAAATAAGTAGGATCTTAGTTAAATGTTTCTTGGTGACTTGTTTGACCAACTTCCGATCAAATTCATCATTGTAGTGTTTGTGCAGTAATCATGATTTTTTGAATTGAATTATTTTTCTTTTTTCTTTTAAAATTGTTTTATTATATATATTTTTTTCTAAAACAACATTTAAAAAGAAAATTTTTGTGCATAACTTATTAAGTTTCTGTGATTTTAATTTTTAGTAAAATTATAGTTTTTAAGGTTTCTATGTATTATCATATTTTGTATGATTGAACTCCCATTATTAATAATTAATAATTATATACATATATATGTATTAATCCCGTTACTTTTATTTTTAATTCCAATTATTTTCTGAAATGAATATAGTTAATACTGTCAGAAACACGTATTATTTTTTTTTTCAGTTTTCCATTCAGATAAATGTACAATTCCATGCACTAGTCCTCGACACAAAGTGTCGGTGACTGCTGTATGCTTTTTTGCAGTTTCTTAGTAGTGTTGCATATTTGTGTAGTAAAGTGTTGGAAGTATGTTGCGTGTGCTATTTTTATACTAATTCTGGATTTATGAAAACTACAGGGTGCACAATGGTCTCCGACACACTTTTGTGCCAAAGACTATTCTTTTTAAACATTGATTTATGTATATTATTAAAATATTTATAATCAATCTCTCATGAATATTTCAAAATATTCTGTTCACAATGAGAATCAATCTTGTTTGCATATTCCGATGGTGTGGGTCGAAAGCTGCATCTCTTAGTGGAGATCTGGCTATCGCTCACGAAAATTGGAGGAAAAAAGATTGGTTCTCATTCTGATGTTAATTTCTCATTGGTAAGCATAGCTGAGGATTAGTTTTATGTTATATTAGATATTTCTGGTTAATTTTCATAAATATGTTTTGAAAATATTTGATAAATATACACAATTTGTATTTTAAATTTTTCGAGGAGTTTCTTTAAATGATAAAATAATATTATGATTAGTAATTAATACTGATCACTAATCTGATATTCAAATCTCAATATTAGTGACACCCAATATTGGCAATCGAACAGGGTTCTTTTATATGTGTTAAACCGTATATCTGTTGATTTGTTTATTTATTTACAAATTAAATTGACATAATATTTGGATTTCAATGTTTTTTTTTTTTAAATACTGCAGTAAGATCAGATCAGTATTGTTGGTTCTAGTCATTTTTCTATTTTCTCAGATGAAATTCAACATAACTTTTTTAATAAACAAAAAATTACATTTCTAAAATTGAAATATTTTGCATTTAATAACAATAATACATTATCATTGTTTACTTAATAATCGTAAATTATGTTTTTTATTTATAATTCATGCATAATTACACACATACATATATATGTACCTGTACGTTATGTATTTAAAGATCAAAATATTAAAAATTTAAGTAGTTCTAACCCTCTCGTACATTAAAATGAAAATTTTAGATTAATTTATGTTAAGTCTAGTTTGACAATATCATTAAAAAAATTTACTACAATATTTATATTTGTTATATTTCAATCGAGTATAATAAAATATGTGACTGTTTCATAGTGAAACTAAAATGTATTCCAGAGCGGTCAATATTTATGTTGTATAGTCGCGTAATATACTTTCAATGCAAGGATGATTTACTAGTTTTGATCTATTTTACCCCAAAGCTAAAGAAAATTATATATCTTATATTTGTATTTATTGTATTGGAAAATGTTATGCCATTTTTGTTTTGATTCCTGAGACGTATTTTTCTCAGTACAATAAATGTTTGCAAAATTAAACAAACATATTATTTAAATTATTTATTCAGCATGTAAGTGTTAGTGTTATACTATTCAAGTGTGTTTACTTTATGCGATTATTGTAGGAAAGTGTACAATGACTGCACTACTATTTGAAGAATATAGAATAAATAATATATTATATTAATTATGAATAAATAAATAAAAGAACCTAATGTACCATAACTTGTTGTATTATATTATATACTGTTGTAAAAATAAATAATTATTATCGTAAAATTTTGTTTTTTAATTTTTTGATTGTCTTAATATTCTATTCTTTCATTATCTGTTTCTTCATAATTATAATACTTAATAAAGAATAAATTTGTATAATATGTAGTTATACATACCTACTAGCAACTTTTTGACTAATATTTGAACTAATTGTTAAATGTGTACCAACTTTCTAGTTGAAAATGTGATCACTGATCACAGTGTGGTACAGTATTTTTCCGCTGAACTTAATAAACTGGAAAACAAAAATGGGTAATTTCTTTGTAATTGTAACAAAAAGCGAATAGAAATTTTAAATTTGTATATAACATGTATTTTACTATTATATAATATATAATAAATTTTATTTTATATATTAATAGCTAGCTATGTATGTCACACTGAGTTCCATTCAGAACTATTTTATCTAAAAAAAGTTATTTATCAATCATTTCTTTTAAATTCAATATATCCACTGACCAGATTTTACTATTTAAACTTGTAATAAGTATTTACATAACATGTATTTTCTATTAATTTTATTAATAATACACATTACATATTCAATATATTATACATACACTCGTATTAAAAAAAAAAAAATACAACAATTAAGTAATAAAATATAATTATCTTAAGTAATAAAGGTATGTAAAATAGTTCTAAAAGGAAATCTGAGAAGTTTTGATCATTATTTATTTTAAATAATTATAATATTAAATGTAATTTTGTTTTTCAATGCATTATGAATGTATTTTTCTCATTGTTTAATAATAGGATTAGTGGTGGTAGTTTCAATTGCAGATAATAAAATATTTCATAGGTAATTTTAACATGAAAATAATACAATTTTATTCAAATAAATGTATTTTGTCTTAAGAAAAATTTGAATTTTTAACAATTAAAAATTATCTAAAGAATACAATTTATAGACACAAAATTCAGTCTCATTTAAATATTACAAAATATTTGTGAATTATTTCTAGATACAAAATCTGTACTAAGCAGCAAGCATACATTTATTACTAATTTGAGTAATCTTTACATGTTCACAATGTAACAGCTAATTAACAGAAAATAAATGATTTTTTTCTTTGATTATTTATCAAAGTAATAATTTTAGTGAAGATCCAAAATTGTTTTAACAATGTAATATGATTTAACACAAAATTGTATTATGGAAAACAATATATTAAAACTTATTTACAGAATTAAAATGTGAATTACTCAATTTACGAAAATACAAATATGTTTTTTACTTTCAAAGTTATTTAAAAATACTACAAAAATTAAATGCACAATTCTAATGAGTAGTTACAGATGTTTAATCTAGGTACGAGTTGATATTATATCTAACAAAATATTTTATATTTTTATCTATTATTATTGTGTATTTATTATATACATAGTTAAAGTATATAGATCAAACACTTAAAATAATATCTATTTTTAGTCATCAAATTGTTTGTTAGAGGAATTTTTTTCTAATCGGGCGCCCATGCATGGTCCAGCTTTGATATTGGAAGTATCAACAAAATCATGTTGCGGATTGTACCATGTTACTGATAATCTTCTATCTTGAAATAGCTTACCCTTGATTTGTGCAGTTTCAGCATCTTTTCTCACTTCATATTTTATCACCAATGCTGGTATTATTGTATCTGATATATATTCAGTAATATTACCGAATTGTAAAAATTGCGTTATAACTTGGTCTTCATCATCTACTTCGTATCCAGACACTAGTAACTGAGTTGGCCGATGATCAACCGATATGCTAGTAGTCTTTGTTTCACGCACTTTATTTTTAGCTTCTAATAATTTGTTAGCAATGGCTAATTTTTCTTTCATTTGATATGCAGTTTTGGCAGACCCGGATGTCAGTGTGACTCCAAGAGCTTTCAATTTATTTCTCAAAATATTAACATTTTTCTTTAAATCCAATATTTCTTTCTCATCACTATTTCCTTGTTGTTGTTTAACGAATAAATCTAAATCGGTCAACAACAAGTTCTTCAATGCTTCTTGTTTGGCTTCTAATAGTTTATCCTCTTTAGTAGGAGTTTTTGGAGTTGGATTTTTTATAATATTAGGATTAGACCGAGGTATGATTGGTCTTTTCATAGCAGTAGCTAAGTCCGTTTGAATATTTTCAATGTTAGTCTTAAGTTGAATAATTGTAGACATTAATTTTTTTTTTTGTTCACCTTTAATAGTAGGTGCTGTTTCTATTAATTTATTTAATTGTTCCAACTGTTTGTCCAATAGTTCTTGTTTACGTTTGGTAATGGCAGCACTAAATTCATGGGCTAGCTTTTTGGCTTCTTCTTGTTTTCTGATCAGTGATGTCTTGATAACTTCAGCTTCTTTCTCACTTGTTAATCGTGTTTGGCCAATAATTCTATTATCTAATGAAAGAGTTTTTGGTTTTTGAGGTGTTGTAATATTTTTGTCTTCAACTGGTTTTACTTCTCCTGAATTATCAGAAAACCAATTAGCTGTAATTGGTAATGTACCAAAAACAGTTTCTATATTCTGATATGCTTTTTGTGCTTCAAGAGTAGCAGAGAATGTAATTGTGGCTTCTTTATTTTCACTACTTGTTTGAATGTTGGTGATTTTTCCAAATTTCATAAAACTATTATTCAAGCTAGTAATATTATTTAAATTTTCTGGAACATTTCTCAATTGTACTTCATTTGAGGATATTTTGGGACCTAAACGCCTATAGTCAAACTTTGGCTTTTTATTGTTATTGGAATTATTATCCTCTTTTTTGAAGTTCTTTCTTTTAAAACGATTTTGGTTTTCACCAGTAGGTACACTAACTAATTCGCGTTTTTGTTTGGTAAATTTCTGTTCACCAGTGCCTCGAACCCAGTATGATCCTTCTGTAGACGGATAGTACATTCGCTGATTTTGGGTTGGTGGATAAGGCTGAACTGGTACTGGTACGTTTTGAACAATAGGAACAACTGGGAACGTAGGGTTCAATGGGTTTGTAAAAGATGCCCCAGCATTTTGGAAACTTAAAACACCATTGCCAGTAGCCAATACTACAGGATCTTTTCCATGGTCATAAACACATAAATCACCTTTCATACAGTATCCTTTTTCGTCAAAATCAACACATCGTCCCAACGTTTTTTTTTCAATAACTTCAGACTTTTTGAATTCAGCAAATATATCTTCTTTTGGTTTTTTAATAGGTGATCCAGATTGTGACCGAGATCGATTTTTCGGTGATCTAAATCTGCGTTTAAATTTTGGAGACTTTGAACGTCTCGGTGACCAAGACCGACCGTGATAACGATACTTACGATACGATTCTCTCTCTTCATCTTCTTCGCTAGTGTGATCATCTCGACGGTAGCGTTTTGATCTCGTAAATTTAACATCTTTGGTCCTCGGTGATCTAGATCGCACAAGTGAACGGGATCTTGACCTGGGCTTTTCATCGTCCCTAGTGACGGGTAGTTTGTCGACAGGCTTCTCACCAGTATCCGATTTCTCTCCAGACGACGTGACCGCAGTTTCACCTTTAATATCGATCGAGTCATCATTCAAGTAAGACTCATTTCGCAACGTTTCCACCAGTAATTTAGTAAAACCGTCGGTCTCTTCATTTAAGAACTCTTCCAGTTGTGATAATAGGAACTTTTGTAGTTCGTTTATCGGACGATCGCGTTTCAGCAACGCAAATATATATTTGGCTAATGCTGCGGGTTCAGCTTCACATATTGGTCCCAGGACGGCCGTCAACCAAACTTTAAAACGTTCTGGATCCTTGATTTGCATTTTTCACGTACAACTACAACTGATGGTTAACACCAGTAATAATTAATTGCAATGGGACGAACAGAGTAACTCGCTCGATGTCAAAATAAAATACTGGAGAATGGAAATTGTTTACAATTTATCACTATTAACTATGGTAATATTGTATTACTATGATAATATCGTTTTGTACAATTGTCGTAGTTACTATGAATTATGATTCAAAAGTTAAGCTTTAGGCGAACGTAAATATAAATTATTAATTAAAACAATATTCCTTATATCACTAGCCCGAAAATTTGTGTCAACGTAAGTGGTCTACTCTGGTCCATAATTTTACAATTTACATATCTATTTTATTGGTCATACTGATTCTGAAAAATATACTCGTGATGTTTTTAATTTAAAAAATATAAATTGTTAAATTTATTAATGACTAACAAAACTGTAAATAAAAAATTTCAACAGTTACCGTTCACAAAAAATATCAATTGTTCGTATATTTAATTTTAAGAATATTGTAAACGTGTCATGTTGGTCACACGTATACAGAAATCGGTCGATTTCTCTGGTCCGAGAATATCCTGCGACCGCGCAGTGAATATTTTGTTTTTATCCCTTTGGCCTCTGTACTATTATTATAATATTTAAGATTTTCTTTTGATTTTTCCGTCTCCGTATGACTGCAGTATCGTCTTAAAATGCCGAAAATTGGCTGACGGATTTCGGTACCATACTGTGAGTATTCATAAACTATCCTTATTATATTTTGGTGTAGAGTTGTAGATTTATTTATATATATAAATAAATACCTACCCAGTTTCTACAAAATAATTTGTTTTTATATGTTTTTTTTTATTATAAGATGAGAACATTGTTTTCGAAATACGTATTTGTTAAATAAAAACAAATTATTTTGTAAAAACTGGGTATTTATTTATATATATCCTTATTATAGTTGTTATTACTTATTATAACGATTGTTATAAATACGAAATTTGATGGCCACCTACTGTGTTAAATCGTAGAGTAGGTACATACATATTGTAGGTAGGTATATTTTTAACTTGAGTAAATTCAATATATTATAAGTAGGTAATAATAATTAATGACCGCTGATGGACAATGTAAACTCGGAGAATGTCGACCACATCATTTTTTGAAATTAATAATAGTAAGAGGACGCTTCACTAACAAATTTTAGTAGCGAAATAGTATTGTCGTAATTCAAATGCTACTAAGTTTACAATAAACATTGACACATAAATTATAGACCGTTTAAAATATGAATCATTTTAACATTTTCGATGTTTTGTTGGAATTAGATTTTCAAAATATTTATTTATTTTTTATATTATAAAATTGAATACTTAAATACACATTTTCCTATGCTATATTTTTAATTTGTTAATACGGTTTTTAAAAATCGGCTTCTAATAAAACGTAATGTTTCAAACGGTGGTACAAAAAATTGTTTCTGTTTTTTTTTTTTTAAGTTACATGGCATTTGTATTGTGTTATAATATTTTTAATAAATATCGTTATTACACAATAATAAATGGTATTGATCCATATATATTTAAATATTTTTAATTTGTTTAATTTCATAAAAATTGCTTATACAAAACCATTTAAAATCGGGCGTGTAGCGTTCTTTACCAAAAGTATAGTTTTATTTTTATGTAAAATACACTATGAAATAATGAAGTGAAGTAGGTATAGGTGCAAAGGTTTTCTAGGTTAAGCTATGTGTCTGCCTGAATGAGAATAATACATAATATAGCCTATATTACCTATATTGATTTTTTATTAAAATTTTGTTCAATTTCAATTTTTTCAAAAATGTAGTTAAAATTGCCTATACATAACCCTTTAAGATCGAGTATATTATATCATTATTGTAATATTACAGCCTATATAATATAATTTATACACACCATGTAATATTATAGCCTATATAGGTAATATTACAATAATGCCATATTATACTCAATTTTAAGGAATTATGTATAGGCAATTTTAACTACATTTTTAGAAAAATTAAAATTAAACAGTTAAAATTTGAAAACTTAAAGATATTAATATAATTTACAAGCATCTTGTAATCCATTATCGCGTATTATAGCTGAATAAATAAAAATGAATTTCTTTTTTATTATTATAATTTTCGCTTTTTGATTACACGGTTCGAGGAAAAAAATGTTCATAAAATAAACTATACTTATATTATAGTATTACATAATATAAAGAATGAGAAATTTAATTACCTACGCCTGAACGTAGAGTTTTTTCGATATATTTGTTTAAAGTTCTAAAATGTGTGATTAAAAATTATTTCAGCTAAAACAAAAACTACGCTGGTGCACCGTGTATGGTAATATAAAAATATTATATTATATATTATTTCGTTTGAATTTTGACTGCGTGAATCTGACATTACTATATTACAGAGTGATCAGTGAACGTGTACTATAATCTAGTTAAGATTGACGTGTAGCGTCCATTTAAATGTGTAATAAATTTTCAAAAACTAATTATATATAATATAATATATACTTATAGTTTATGGTATAATAGGTACGATTTATTTTACTCAATATTTAAAACTTGTTTGTAAAAATAAAAATATACAATTAAAAGCTGTTCATTTAGATTAAAATGTAAATTAGTTGACGTATTTGGTATATTTAGTATCTATTTAATGTTAGTAAATTGATTTTTATTCTTTGCCTAGATAAAAATCTTTATATATATATATATATATATAGATATATCTACAAATTATTATAATAATAAATGGTAAAAATAACAGTATGTAATGAAGTTGATATCTATATATTATGGGTATACCCACTTCGATTACTAAATGAAACACATGAAATAATTTTTTTCAAGTGACCTCGAATTTTAATTTGATTTTATGGAAAATGTACTGTAATTTACATGTTGAAAAATTTCAAATTTTGTACAGGACGTCCGATTAACACACTCGATTTTCAAGGGGTTTTGTATAGGCAATTTTAATTAAATTAAAAAAATAAAATAAAATAAAACAACTTGTAAATATTTAAATATGATATTTAATATATGCATTTTTAATTTTTATACGTTACGTGAGTTGTTAAAAAAATAAAAATAAACGATATTTTAATAATTCATAAAACGTGTATAAATACATACTCGTATATCAAAAATCGGCTCCACCAGTTAGATAATGTTGTTAGCTATAATTTGTTTTTTGTTTCGTATTTCTAACATGATGTATGTAACTATATAAGTTGATAAAAATCAAAACTGCTAATGCAAATTTTTCATTGAAAAATTGTCGCCCTCTTTAGAGGATATACACACTCATTTCAGCGGTATTGAAATGCGTTCACGCTCAACGTTAAAACTACAATCAGGGACGGCGTTAAGAAATATTTGTGTGTGTGTGGGGGGGGGGGGGTGTCTTCAAAAGCAATGGAAATATATCTTTGAATTTATAAATAGGCAAAAAAAAGGGTCATTGAACTTTTTTCTAATTTTTCCCGATTAAATTGTAACTAGCGATTGCACCAATTTTGGTTTTGGTCTTGGTCATGTTCACTCAGTAGAAGCCAGTCTTGGTCTTGGTCTTGTTGAATAAGTCTTGGCCTTGGTCTTGCAAATTCTTGTAGTCTTGCTTTTTTTTAACCAAATTTATAAATAAGGATAAATAATTTATTTATACATATATAAGAGCGGATACAAGAGAGGCAATAGGGTAATTACCTCTCCTCCTATCTGTTCACAAAAAATTGGAGTAAAATGGCATAAAAAAAACAGGTTGTAGGTACGTACATGGTACGTATCTATATAATATAATATATCTGCTTTTCAGACAATGAAAACGAATTTATTTTAGATACATAGGTGTTATTATTATAATATAAATATAATAATATAGTTATATCATAATAATATGAGAAATATGTTTTTACATTCATTTGAATCAGTTTCCATTATAAAAACAAATTACACCTATTAAATTATTATTATTTAATCACAACACGATAATCACTGCAGTGTACGATGTCGACAGTCGACGATATTGATCAGAAAAAAATAGTGTAGGTACCTGTGTAGTTGACTGTTTTTGATAACACTGAACTTTCTAGAAATAGTAAGAATTCTGTTTACCCATATATTGGATAGACGATAATTTATTCCGAAAATATTATAATAGGATATTGATGATTGCATTACGAGAAATCTGTAGATTTGTTGTGGAATTGTAAATCGTGTACTTGTATAGGTACTAAGAAAAAATATAGGTAATAAATATTATATTTAATTCATTAATTGAATTTTATTTGAAAACAAGTTTGCAAAAGTCTTGCAGTTAAGTCTTGGTTTTGGTTTTGGTCTTCCATACATTTTTTATTTCTGCAGTCTTGCTACGAAATAATAAAATTTTGGTCTTGATCTTGCTACCTCTAGTACAGTCTTGGTCTTGAATTTTTTTGCCTATTACTAATTATAACTAAATTCCGAACAACTCCCTTTAAAATGTGTAAATAAGCAAAATAAAAAAGGTTATCAATCATAATTTTTTGCTGACTAGTTTTTCAACTTTCTGTTTTTGCTGACTGAAGTTAATTTCGTCGATCACTTGAGGAGGGGGGTAGACCCCCCCCTAAATCTGGCCTTGACTACAACTACTTTCTTAGTAATTGCAAAATCCAAATTATTACAAAATATGAACTATGAGAATAGTTAATATACCGTAGCGTGAGGTCTTTTAAATAAAAAATTTTTTATGTTTTTTTTAATCTTAAAATTTTACGATTTTCAATCATGAATTATTATTAATATTAATTAGGCTTTCAAAAACATATATTGAAAAAAAATTCTACGCTAAAGCACAGTAAATATTCTCATCTTTTAGATTTTGTATAAATTCTGACTCCCCGATTATACAGAGAAAAGTAGTTATACAGCATAAGAACGTGATTTTTAACAATATCGTAATAACACAACAATAGAAAATGGTAATGACACACGACTATTAGATTCTGAGCGAAGCGAGGAATGTTTTGGTTTTACGATAATGTGTTTTATTTATTTATTTATTTTTATTTAATTAATTTTATTATGCTTGTAATAAAAAATTCTGTAAGAAGAAGTGCTCTGATCATTACATGTATAGCACTATTTTCTGGTAGCAAATTGCATCTAGTTGGTACTTTAGAGAGTTCAGTTTTCGATTTTTTCGATAAACACATAAGAAAAAACTATTAAAAAATTAGCGTAAAAATCGATAAACACGAATTTTGTAAAATTCATTATAACTCCGAAAATTTTGATGTTAGTGGCATGAATTTTTCACCACAAACGTATATACGTAAAATATTAATAGGTACAAACAATTTTTTTTTAAATTTTTACCCACTTTTAGGCTATTTATAGCAATATGCAAATTTGAGACATTTAATTCATAATAGGTAAGTTTAATTTTAATTTTCAAGACCTAAAAATTTAATATAGTATAAGAATTACACTATTTTAGCTACACACAAAAAAGTTTAAAAATCGGTTGGTATAATATTTTTTAATAATCATTTCATTTTTTTCCGAAAATTTGTATTATTTTGGTATGAAATGTGTTCGAATATCGGGTAAATAATAGATCTAAATATTTTTCTTGATAAATATGTATTTTTTGATTAAAAAAATAATAGCAGTCAGAATTTGGCGATTCCCGTCTTTTTTATGATTAAATATTTTTAAATTGTTGGATTTTAATTTTTCTTAAAATTTCCTAAAAATTGCCTATACAAAACCCCTTAAAAATCTGGCGCGTAGCGTCCTCTTACTTAACGGTCAATCCTTTAGCGCTGAAATTGTGTGCGCAATTTAACTTTATATGGTAACCAATATTTTTGATACCGGAGTTTTGGAATTGGGTAGGTTGAATTTTTTAAAGTAATCATTACGCGGTAAAAACCATAGTAATGTTTATTAAAAATTGACCGAGTTACAGATATTAGAAATTAAAAAAATATATTTAAAAAAAATTATAATTGGCTATAATTAGTTGAATTTTAAGTTTAGGACCATGCAGATTGCAGGTATATACGCATCATTATAATTTTTTAAAAATTAATTCTATTGAATCCAGTGTCAATAATAGGGGTTATGAGTGACTGGTCAACTTACTAGATCTCCGAACATCTAGATCTTCATGAATTAAGTAGATCCCTCTGTCATTTAGATCTCCATAGTCAAGTAGATCTCCATAGTCAAGTAGATCTCCATTTACCTCCAAGGAGTTTAAATAATATTATAAAAAATGCAAATTGTGATTATGGCCCTGGAGGGGGTGTATATATTTTTTCCGTGGGAAGTATTGCTGCCCCTAAAATAATTTCTGGTTAGAATGGTTCTACCCTACTTATATCAATATATAATCCTTATAAAATGTAACTATATACCTAGGTAATATATTATTGTATAATATATCGACTATTATATGCATATAAAATAGTACATACCTATTGTAAAATAAAATACTTTATAATAAAATAACTTATTCTGTGGTGGTTAATGGTATGATAAAAAAAATAACCTTCAGCGCATTCTCTTGGTAGTTCCACTACGGGTTTGTTTATTATATTTTGAATGATAAATACAAAAACAAAATAATTTTTAATTTCTTCGTAATTTCGAAAATAATGACCTTAAAATCTTAAAATTTACATCAAATATTGAATTTAGTAATATATTCATGATGATTCAATTTTTTTTTTACAATTTTGGGCTATTTATAGACATTTTAACTTTGGAGGTTTCTAAGTCCTAAATGGGGTAATTTTGGGTTTTGAGACCTGAAAATTTTATTTAACGTTAAAACTATGTTACTCTAATTAATATCAAAAAATCTCGAAATTCCGTAGTCACGATTTTTTTTTAAAGTCGTTTAAATGTTTTCAATAAACTTATAAATTTTGAGGGATTTAAGTCCAAATAGTTGATAAAATGAGATTTTAAGACCTGAAAAATCTTAATATAACGTTAGTCGTGCATTACTTTGACTAAATTAAAAAAAATCGACGGAAATAAAGTATTTTAGATTCTGAGCGTAGCGAGGGAGCTAGTGGTTTTACAATGATTATATGTTTATTTTTTATTTTTTTTTAAATCCATACGCGTGTCGTGCAGGCCCTATAGTAATTTTGCACCTATGAAATTGCTAATTTTAAGCAATATTTTTAAAAAAAAAAACATACGGGTACGTTTTGTAATTATTGAATGAATAATTGACAATTATTTTTACATTCTTTATAATATATTATAATAAATAATGAAACTCAATTCCGCAAACATATCATTTACTTTTATTTTGTAAATACGTATTTACCATATTTTTAAAATAATAAATTATTATTTAATATTTTTGTGATTTGTGATTTATTTATATATGTTCCTCGTTCCAATCGATACAACGCGCACCTATGTGCGCCTACGACGTTCTCTTGCTCTATGTCGACCTCAGACTTCTTTTCCATGCGTTTGCCATAAACTTTCCGCGTCTTCAACGACATCGACCATTTCATTTATTGTGTAATTATTAATTTATTGTTTCATCTCATTTCTAATAAAATCTTTTTACGCGCTTCACTCACACGAACTCGTCTTTGTTTATTCATACCTTCTCCCGACGAAGTCAAATTGCGTATTTTGATAAGCCGTTTACCGTACGTACTAAACGACTTTGACCTCGAAGTACAAGACTTATATGCCAAAACATCTTCAGAACACAATAACAATGAATTGGTCGTTAAAAAATTAAAATAATATATTAATTAATTAAGTATATTAAATTTTAGAATGTACATGAGGTCACACTAAATTATATTTATTTCTACATTTCCTCTTTGATGTAATGTTAAACATAGGTACTGAGTATATAACTAATATTAATAGTTATGAATACTACACCGAAGATATCGTTTTATTGAATGCAATGATTAATCATTGCTTTCAAATGCAATACATATCCACTAAGAGTATCCTGTCCAGTAGCGAAGTGCATCCACCCATACTAACACTCAACGAGCGAAGTGCACCCTTTTTTTTTATTGCTTTCAAATTTGATATAATATACATATACCTAGGTAGGTAGGTAGATACATACAGTAAAAATGTAAAATTAAATATTATTAAATAATTGTATTTTTGTGTAGATAGATACATATATTAAATATTCAAATATACAATAATAATATTTATCAACATATATATTATAACTTATACAAATAATGAATAAGTAATAATACTTATAGCACAATATTTTGAAACTAAAGTGATTTACTGGGTTATCACTTATTATTCAAGTACCAATACTACCACAACCACTAAACTACAGTTACTATTGTGGTAATGTATATGCTCTTCGTATACACAACGCTTCGTGTATTAGGTATAGAGATGGTCATCCATTCATTCCTTTATTATCTATGGATATAGACAATATAATATAATACGATCATGAAGCAAAAACTTCTTTCGCATTCAGATGATGAAATTATATATTTAATACAGAGTAGATATAAAAAATGTATTATTAATAATATGGTATTAATATTATTACTATAGTTATAATTGCAACTACCTACTAATGATTTGGTTATGAGTGTTATGACCCGGGTGTATTGATTAGTTGGCTGTCAATATATATATATATTTTTTTTCAGTACATAAAAAATGATTGATGACAATGATTATTAATATTATGTGTAACAAATGCATAATGTCTTTTAATAAATGGAATAATCTTGTAATGTTATATTTCATGTTAGTTTTAGGGGAATTAATAAAAATCAAACATGGCGACAGAAATAAGTCAAAGCAAAACGATTTGCATTCTGGCTATTGTAGCAGGATGTTTCGCAATTCTATGGCCATCTTTATTTTATCCAATGCTAAAAGGTTCATTTGCGCCCCACAGTCAAACAGGTGATTATTAATCATTTTTAATGTTATGTAGTTTGATATGTTGATTTACGTTCATGGAGTTTTGGGGAATAGGCTGTTGTCATGTGATGTCTACTACGGACGTCAACATGGTTAAAATAGTAACGGATTTATGCGATCGTATAGTTGAAACAAAGGATAAAACAACAAAATTAAAAAAATGTAGTCAAGACATTTTCAACACTTGCGCAATCAACATAACAGATTTAATCAATGAGCACAAGGTTGGCGACATTTCATACAATAACCAAAATGTAATCGACGAAATAAGATCTTTTAATGGATCCTTATGTTTAAAATATCATTACGGATTGTCTTTGACAAGTCTGGGGGTTACGCATAGACTTAAAGATAATGATCTTATAATGAGTAAGGAATTATCATTATTACTTTTTCAGATTTAATATACTAACCAAGTTGTCTGAGTTTCTTTTTAAATTGCTTTATAATCACTAATATTCTGAGTATATAAGATAATAATAATTTTTACTTTAATTAAATAAGTAAACAATCACTTGAATAAATTTAAGCAATTAGATAGTAATAGTATCTATAAAAAAAATAACCTTTGAGTGAATTTTTTTTTGGTGGTGTTAAGACTTTATTTTGTTTTCTAATTTTTAAACATTTAGATCAATAGATAACAGATATTTTGCATATAACATACAATAAATATTAAATCATATATTAATACATATTTATATAATAACAATTATTGATACATGCAGAAGAATATTAAATGTTGATCAATATTATAATTATATTAATCAAAAATTGAATATTAAATTTTGATACATGCATATTACATTCTTGTATTTTTTAGAAAATATTAAGTATCATCGGGACAAAAAATTGTAATGCACAATACAATTTTCCCACAATAATAAATTTATAAATGTTTTTTAATCACCAATTACATTTTCTTTATAATTTTTTCTATAATTTTACCTTCAAACTACATACAAAATAACTATTTTATTTATAAATCAAAATATTAATGCATAATAAAAAATTTTCGTCTCGTTTATAATATTTATATCGAGGTTTATACTGTAGAATATGTAAATTTAAATATGTAAATCCTCAGAAATCGAGAAATTCACTTCAAAAACTACAAATAATAATATAAAAAAGGTCATTCGTATAAATTGAGCGCCTTAGAAATATTTTCAGAAATATACGCTGGTATTTAAGTATATTGTAAAAAACTGAACCTTCAAATATTGTACGCCCATGGATCAATCCCCGTCTACCCTCCTTAGTACTGTCTCTGGATTAGTGGCAGATCTAGGAGTCGACTTTGAGGAGAGGGGGAAATTAGTTTCAAAAATTGATAAAAATAAGCAAAAAACCTCCCATGACTTCTTTTGGGGGGATTTCCCTATTACTCTCGTGGATCCACCACTGCTCTGAGTATTACCATTGATTATATATAGTACTATATATAATCAATGGTATTACTGTACTTATGAGTTGATTCAAATAATAAAACTAGGAAAATATAATATAGCATTATTACATATAAAAAATTAGGTAAATATTAAATTTTAATACGAATTGGTATATACAGAAATAATATTTAATTGTTGTTGAAAAGTATTTGAATTAAAATACATTCTAAATTTTTTTAAATCATTATGTTATATATAAATACAAGAGGATTTTTTTTATCAATTGTCAAGCTGTATCTCGGGAAGTATAAATAATTTTTGTAAAAATGTTTTCAGAAAGTTATTTGTATACTCCAGTCTATATTTTTTCATATGTTTAAATTTCCCCCCCCCCTTATTTGTTTAAACTATATCAACTATCGATTTTCAAATGACAACCTATATTTATTATACCTAGTTGTAATCATCAGGGATTACGGTCGAAACTAGATCAAGTTGTTACCTATAATATTTTTTTGATTACTCTAGACACATTTTCTTTTTTATATACTTATTATTATTTTTTATAATATGTATATATTTAATTTAATTTTTATAAGAGTATTAATTTTTTTGAATTAATTAATTTTTGAATTTTAAATATTTACTATAAGACTATGTATATTGATGTCGTAAAAATCACACCGAGTTCTGCTATTTATTAAAATAAATTATTTATCATTGCTTTCAAATTCTATACATTTACCACAAGTATCCTATGTGACAAGCGAAGTAAAAAAAACTCCCTACCATCTATTTTATAATAACATTTTTATTTTATTATTAAATCAATGCCCCTACTGACCGGCTTTTTTATATTTTGCCATACTATTTGTTGTCCATATTCAATAAAGTTTGTTAACATTTAATTTTATTGTAGTAATTTGCAATATGTTTTATTAATTAATATATATCTAACTATTATATCTTTATTGATTATCAGGGCTCAGATTTAAATTAATTTGAATCTTTTTTTTTTGGAATTACACTTAGCACTATGATTTCCAAATTCCTATATATATAAATGTGTTTCACATATACATTATTTATATATTATATTATATTAATAATTTTTTTTTATTTTGACAGTAAAAGTTATACGTATGTTTTGTTCAATATGTATACAATTATTTTAGAGAATGAAATAATTTAACATTGCATTAAAATTGAATAAAAATTGAATATATCCTTTATCAGTATCCTACCCAACGAGCGAACTGATTCCACATTTCCACCCCTACTTGCTGATTTTTACTATTTTAAAAATACGAAATAAAAACTTAAAATATAAAATTTTCAACAAGTTTAAACTAGTACCTAAATAATAGTCGTTTTACGTCTAGATATAGACGGATAAAGTTAATGGATTAACTTCCAACATTCCACCTTCGGTTCTCGGACAAGATAGTGTATAATTATGAATTTAAATTTAAAACTTAAAAGTAATGATAAATTATTGTATTTGAAAGATGATTCTGAGTAAAGTTTTGTATTATTTAAAAAATCGGTACCTACCTAAAACCATGCCAACTTTATTTGTCATTTCCCTTTTATTATACAATTTTCCTGTTATACTTAAAATATAGTTTTATTTTTTTTTCTTTAACTAGAACCTGTAATTCAATAAAATAATTCTAGCAAAAAAGCTCTTTACTCTAAATTCTACTACTTTACCAGAAAAATGTATACAGACATAAAAATAAAAACACATCATTATAAAACTAATACCTATACTCCTTGTTTGTCTCAGAATCTAAAACATAATTCATTTTAGTTTATTTTTAGCGTTTAGATTATAAATCTTTTTTAGTTTGGGAAATTCTTAATTACATTTTTTAATTTTATATTCATTAAAATTAAAATTTTTTAAGTGACAATTTTTAAGGGGTTTTTAATATTTATTTCAGAAAATTTAAATCCGAGCCCTATTGATTATTTTATATATATATATATAATATTATAGAATCATTAAATTGTCTACCTTTGTTTTAGATCATATTCCTCAAGAAAGAACTCCTGTACACTTAAGAGCCTCTAAAAGTTCAATGCATCCAGCATTAATGGAAAAAGGTCGAGCGATTCCCCAACCTCATATTGGACCTAGACACCACGGTAGTCCAACTCCTCACAGTTTCAAAGTAAACATTCTTGATAATGAATTATTTGTAGATAAACTTGAAAATCGGAATATTTCTTTGGTTTTAAATTTAACTTTATTAAATAATAATCTCGCCAATTTCTGTTCATATTAGTTATGTTATTTTAGTTTTGGATATATGCCATGTATCTTATATGATGAATTATTCTATTTTTATTTTTATTATTGTCATTTAAAAATATATGTTTGTAAAAACTATAATAATACGAGTATAGGTATAAAGTATTAAAATATAATTTATTAATTGGTTAATTAGTATCTATTATTTGGCTTTAATATTTATACCCTTATATATTTTCATTTTTTGTATTTACTATTCATTATTTTTATATTAGTATATATAAATGATTATTATAAATAGTTCTTGTTTGGTATTTTAGCCACCAATTCCAGGATCAAGACCTCCAATGGGAGGTATGGGTGGCACTAAAATTATAGGAGGAGATGGCGGTGGTGCTATGAATATATTAATGCCGATGTACACTATTGGAATACTTATTTTTTTCGTGTATACCATGATGAAGGTATAAAATAATAATATGAACATTGATTTTATAATATACAGTATAATATAACACAAACTTTAATAAAAGTTCCTATGTTTTAAAATAAATATTATATTAGTTATTATATAAATTATAGGTATATGTATTTTAGCATTTGTATTTTTATTATACATTTTAATATAATTATGAAATTATCTATAATAGTTGATGTCAAAAAAAGACGAAATTGAAGAAAATGCAAATAAATATTCTTCAGGGTATTCCTTTGGCAGTGACACCAGTGAAAAATTCCAATCGCAGAGTATTCCTATGAAATTAGGTGAAAACTAAAAATTATTTTTGTATTTAAAATCAATATATTTTTTTATATCTTCAATTTAATAGAATAGTTAATGTATTTTTTTGTTTCATGCTGCGTAGGATGTATTGAAAAAGATACAAGTAAGTCTTAATGTGTTGTTTTATAAATAAGTATAACAAATCTGTTTTTATATAAACATATACCTACTAATGGTTATAAGTGCCTAAAATATATTAATTAACATGATATAATTGATTTAACAACTAAGATTTTACTGCAGGATATTAGTATACTTACAGTAATATAATTACGAATTTTTCAAAAAAATTTAATATGGTGTATGTTTTGCGTAGGGGATTTAGAAATAGATGCGCTCCGTCGTAAGCTGGAAGAAACAGAGGCTGCGATGGAACGCATTGTTAAGCAAATGATATTGGCATCTGAGTGCAATGGGATGGATGGGAATAAGGTTTGAAAGATTTACAAACATTTCGATGCGCATGTGCTCAGTAATCTTATATTTGGCAATTTGTTTTCTTAGCACTGAACTAATTTCACCAATTAACGTATAATTTATTAAGAATTGATCTCTATTATGTGGGATTTACTTTGAATATTATCGGACATCAATATTATAATATCCACAATTATTTGTATTTATTTTAATTAGTTTCAACGATATATTGGCAATAATTAAATATATTATAGACTATTAGAAAATGCTTATAGGGAATAATTAATTAAATACCAAATAATAAAAACATTTTCAATTTAAATATTAGTAGATTATTTAATTGAACATTTCTATATGTCATATCTATCATACGTGGTTTATATAATTATTAAATACCTATACTGTTAATTGTTAAATAAGAAATTGGTTGCATTTTCAAAAATAAAAATTATTTTTTTAAATTTTGTTTTTTCACATAGTCGTGAATGCATTTTCGTCTCTGTTGGAAGACGTGAATCGAGAGATATTATCGTCTATAAATGAAAATGAAAATGTTCTCGCAATAGTCAAAGATGAGGTACCCTTATTAGGATAAAGAACTTAAGTTGTTCTAATATACACATATAATATATACTGTAGGGTAATTTTATTAACATAAAATGTTTGTTATTTGGAAAAGTATTAACTTTTTGGAAAATTGGCAACTTTTAGTTGTACTATTTTCGTGAATATTTTAGCACTTGGTCTTAAAATGTTCACTATTTTTGATGCATACCATAATTAAATATAAGTCAATGGTTTTTAAATTGCTCCCTCTATATTTAATTTCAGAAACATAGTATAAGATATTATTAAAATTAATTTTAGCATATTATAATATTATAATTTGTAATTAATAAAAGCTTTTTGAGCTATATAGTCACCTAAGCATTTATAGCATCCAATTTAGCAATTAGGTCATTCACTCAAAACATTTTAACTTTTTATCATTTATTCACTGAAATATATATGGTTAAAATAACAACAAATTGAATTTGTTACCAGTTAAATAATCTACCATTTGTTACATAAACTATATTTATCTTAAAAATAGGGTTAAAATAAAAAGTTTATACTTAATTATTTTAAATTAAAAAGGGCTAAAATTTCAAGACTACTAGAGTATTCGTGAATATAGTAAAGTTAAAAGTGTTTAAAAGAAAATTCTCCAAAATGTTAATACTTTTCCCATTAATGTTTGTTTCCTATTAAAAAAATTTCTCTATATACAGGGTCTGGCAGCCAAATGACATAATTTAAAAGAAAACACCAAAAATTAAAAATCAATTATTTTTTATTTTTAATGTTTATAATGTAAACTAGAGTGGAAATTGTGGAAATTACAGTTACACATCAAAAATGTTTATTTTCTGAAAATAGTGCGTTAAATGTCATCCTTGTAAACACACACTTTATAAACACAGAGTCTAGACTCAACAAAGTTGCCCATTACATTGCGTAGAATTTTGACCGAAATATTTCGTATTTCTTCCTAAATTCGTTCCTTCTTCATAGCATCTTTGATTTTTGGTGGGTTGTTTTAAAAAATCTGGTATTTAAGACATCCCCAAAGAAAAAAAATACAGGAACCATGCTAAGCGAAATGTTACGTGGTGTAATGGGTAGTTAAATTTTGATACTTTATCAAGAAATTCGCCATTGTAAATCAGTATAGATTTCCCCTTAAAAAATAAACCGGTGTAATTTAAAGAAATTTGACGGACAAAACCGATTAAAAATTGAGACACACCAGTTTACTTTTTTCTTGATCTGTTCCCATCCCAAACATTACTGTTTATCAATTTTCACATTAAACAATTAATTCTAAAGTGATAAATGTGTTAAAGAGATATTTATATTTATATATATATTTTTTATATCTTATGTCCTAATATTTGTAAAATAATATTATAATTTATTTACCCTCGAATGTTGTGTGATAACTGATAATAAGAATTACGAAGGGGGTAAAGCGATTAATGCCACGAATTTCTAACTTTCTAAACCAGTGGATCTTTACACTGAACCAAGATCATTAATCGGGATCGGTGTACGCTGGCGAATTTTTTGCATTGTTTCAACCACGGTTTAAAATATAGGTACTACCTATATTTATATTTTACGTAAACCGTGGTTTCAACAATATGTGCGTTTACAAGAATATCATTTGCCAGAAATTTTTTCAAAAAAATTAACATTTTTGATATGAACCTAATAGTAATTTCCACTTGTCTAGTTTACTTTAAAATCATTAAAAAATTGATTTAAAATTTTTTTTTAATTTTACTGTTTGAATGCTGGGTGTTGTATATAATATAATATAATATAATATAATATTATGCTTATGCCTTGCTTTTTAAACATTCTAAATAATATTAAATCAGTTCTCTCAAAATTATTAATTTTTATATTTTAAACTGTGATGTTATTTTTTGTTTAAGTACCTATTTTATATTCAGTTGCCTGCACATGAAAAATTAATTTTGCTTTTTATCTAGTCATAATTAATTTAAAATCGCTTTTTAAAAAACATCAATGTTAAGGAGTATAAATTATATTTTTTTTGTGTATTTTAGGAGTCTAAAACTGACAAAAATGATGAGACGGAATGTTTGACAGAAACAATATCCGATGATAGTCATAACAGTGTAAATGAAAATATTAGTAATGTCAAAACGTCCACTCAATCAGAGGAATTATCAATTACGCCTGGACCATTCGAACAAGAAATTTCAAATTCGGAAATTTGTGGTAAAAAAATAATTCAAGTGATCAACATGGAAACATCTGAAAGTGTAGGGGGTGGTCGTTGTTGGACTCCGACTGAAAAAGAAAAAACGCCTTCTAAAAGTAAAACGACATCGATAGAACCAATTTCTTTAATCATTCCTGGTATGATTCCAAAGAACTCTCAAGTTTTAATAAGCGATGGTCCACATAATACTCCTTTAGAGACCGAGAATCATGAAGCAGTCATTTCGAGCAAAGTCACATTGTCATTAATACCCGTGAGTAACATGATTTAATATTGTATTTGATTACAATTTAGTGGGGAAATTTAAAAGTTTATAATTATTTTGTTTTTTCAATTTAAAAATTGAGTATTTATTTATATATATGTATTGTGTACTTAGTTGATTATAAAAATAATGTTTTTCGATATACTTTCTGTGAATATTTCATTCAAGTTTTGAGTATACTGATTATCTCAAGTTAATGAGGGAAAATTATTAATTAATTATGTTTTTAATTACATTTATACTGTTTAGGACGATCGAGTAGAAGAATATCTAACGAGTGACGATGGAGAAGGAGATAATATCAATTTAACACAATCAAATATTAACTAAAATTGTGAAATGTTTATATATTAATAATCAATAATGATTTTCATATATGTGACCTAAATAATAGTTATGGTACAATGAGTAAATATTATGTTTAAAGTTATATGCACTATTATAAAATATGTAATATTTGGGTATTGATCAAGAGTGTAATATAAATGAAATAAGTATGTATAAGAAGAAGTGTTTTTAATTGCACATTTAAATAATACACTTAATGTTTTGTGGTAGGTATTAATTTTAATAAAACCTTTCCAAAATCGTTTGTAAGTGAATGATAGGTACATTATTATATAGTGAATTTTAATGTATATTACCAGATATGCAATTAGCGTTTGTATAGTTCGTAAATGTATAAGTCCTTTTTTGTTATTCTTAAATTACTTTAGACTGATAAAGTTGCCAAATTTTTTATCGAATATCTTCTTTTGAATTTCTAATATTTTATCTGTAAATCTGTAAAAAATATCTAATTATATTAAAGTGTAATATTGTAATATTACCTATTAATGATATTATCCTGTATTTACTATTTATGATTTATCTGTTAACTGTTTAGTTTATATATTTATATGTATATATACACATTTATATGTGCAATGTGCACAATGAATACTAAGGATGGGTGATACTAAAAAGTTTAATATTGATCTTCGATACTTTATGAATTAATTCTCGATACCGATACCAGGCTAACTGAAGCCCATAAAGTTGGCCCTCCGACTTTATCGTATCAATATCAAATCAATGTCAATATTTTGCAAGTAATTGCATGAATTTGTTAGTCAATATTTACCCTATTTTTCTAAACATCAATTAGGATCAAACGATCCGTTATAATTTGTAAGTAATTGCAAGTTCGTTTTTAGAATTTGCAAGTAACTGGCCGCTACAGCGAGCTTTCAAAGTTCTGAAGTTGGCCTCTTCCACTTTCTCTTAGAACTTTGAAATGAACACCAAACGATCTGTTATAAATTGCAATACACGGAAAAAATATGGTTGAAATAACCCTATTTTAAGTTTAATCCACTATAATTTAGAACTTTAGAGTGTATACATGACAAATAATGTTGAAGTTGTGGTTACTTTATAATTATATATATAACAGTTACGTATACTTTACTATTGAAGCAGTTATCACTTTAATTTAATTTAAACCTACCAAATAGGTGCCAAAATTCCACTTTACGAGTAAAATTATCACGGCTTGTAAATTAAAACCGATTTGAAATTTTCATTGTTTTTTTTTTTTTTACTTAAATTACCTACGTTAAAACTACATGTCGTGTTTAATTTAAATTTATAAAATATATTTTCCATAATTTGTATTTATTGTTTAAAAAACAATATCGTTTACGTGTTCATTTTTATAGTATTCTACAGCTGAAAATATTTTTTAAATCCAACCTATAGAATGTTCTTCTTTTACAAATAAAAAAAAACCTATGTGTGTACAGTACACACTAGAAGTGATAAGGTACTAGAAGTGATAAAGGTCGAAATGGTTTAATCGATCGATAAAATACAATATTTTTTATTTTAATTTAATGACTATTTTTTTTTTTTGTTCGTAATTTCCACCAGTTCGTTCATATGTTACAAAAATTGTATCCCGAGGTATAGTGGTGCTCATGATTAAAAATCACCCTAAATCAAGGACGAAGCCAGGATTTTTATAAAGGTCTATACAGAGGCATAGATAAAAAAATTTTCTGAGGGGGGGGATTAAAAGTAAAAAAAAGTAATCGTAAAGTCGGACCAACCGATATTCCCAACGATCGGCTCAGTAAGTCTTTAAAAATTAGGCAGGGAAAATGCCTCTTTTGTCACCCCTTCTCCTCAAATGTCGAATAACTTCAAGCTGATATTATTAGACATTAGTTATAATGTTATGTCATTGAATATAGTTAAATGACAGTCTATTTCTATTTCAAAAAAAACTCTAATTTATGATTATCATAATATTACTGACATTATTCTACTTCGTGGCTCTTTGGTTAAAGATCTTTATATAATAGAGGGATAAAACTTATGAGGCCATAGTATGAAGATTTGGGAAAAGATAATAGATAAAAGGGTAAGAAGTGAGACAATCGTTACAAGAAATCAGTTTGGATTTATGCCTGGGAAGTCAACAATGAAGCCAATATTTTGTGTAAAACAGATTAAAGAGAAGTACATAGAAAAGAAGAGGAAAGAGCGGAGTGATTAGGGAGGACAAAATAAGAAATAAGTATATAAGAGGTAGTATAGGAGTTGCTTCGATAGTTAACAAAATGACTAGAGATGGCTAGGGCATGTTTTAAGGAGGGAAGAGACAAAAACAGTAAGAGTAGTAAAGGGAATATATGTTGAAGAAAAGAATGAAAAAAGAAGGGGGGTGTAAGAATGGATATAAGGGGTGTAAATATGGATATAAGAAGGGAAGATGCGGAAAATCGAGTTCTGTGGATGTTGGGGGCAAGTGTGGCCGACCACAATAGTTGGGAGAGAGGGCCCTGAAAAAGAAGAAACTTTTTTTGCAAATATTTTCATAACATTCTTTATAGGTATGTATTAATATTTACGCTTTTGCATTCATATGTAAAAGCGCTAAATCTCTAAATCTTTTTTAAAACAAAAGATCAAGTAAGCTGGTAACTTGCCTATACCTATTTTTGATATATATTAATATAAAACAACTGCTTACTTAAAATATAAAATATGTAAGACGTAAGTTTGAATGGACTTTTAAGTAAGAGAAAAAATATTTTTTGTGTCATGCCAATAAAATCTCCCCCCCTTAACGTTTTGTCAAAATCGCTACTGCCGCCTGCCTAAGATATTATGATTGAAACATTTGAAACTATTTCTTCATTTTAAAATTCCGCTGGGATGCTGCTTACCGGACAGAGGAGCTCGTTTCTATTATTTATAGGTAGAGGTATCTATTATATGGTAAAGTTTATGTGAAGTAAGTTTTCTGAAAAAACTGATTAAAAAGAAACAAGTAATAAAATGTACCTACCCATAAAATATAAATTAATACACAGTACATAGGGTAGTCATTATTGTTATTACCTACTTATTTATAATCAATATAATAGATTTATACTTTATTAAATTGAAATTATCATTTTATATTATATTGTTTCAATTAGTACGTTTAAATTTATATTAATTTAGACATTTTTTAAAAACTTTTTTCATTTTTCTTTTTTTTTCTACTTATTTGTTGTAGTTTTTACATTCCATATATCAATCGTATTCACGTATACGACGAAATCGTGATAACTCTTATTGTTGTGGCCTGAATTGTCATATCGCGGGTGTCTTTGGCTACCATAGCGAGGGGTGGTGCAATTAAAATGTGATATTTTAATTGCACCACCCCTCATTTTCACGGTCAACACACCCACACATACACACCACATTAAATACATTTATATTATTATTATCCGTTATTGTAAATTATTGGGTGCGTTCGCTTTGGATGCTTACAACGCTTTAAGCGCTTATGAGCGCTAGTGATGGGCAAATTCGGTCTTGGTCTTGCAGTCTTGGTCTTGGTCTTGCAAAAATGCAAGACCAAGACTGTACTAGAGCTAGCAAGACCAAGACCAAGATTTTAGTATTTCATAGCAAGACTGAAATAAAAATGTATGAAAGACCAAGACCGAGACCAAGACTTATAATGCAAGACCAAGACCAAGACCAAGACTTATAATGCAAGACCAAGACCAAGACCAAGACTTGACTGCAAAACCCTTGCAAGTCTTGCTTTTAAATAAAATAAAAACTAATGAATTAAATACGTTATTTATTACATTTTTTTCTTGGTATACATTATTTATAATTCCACACCAAATCTACAGATTTCTCGTAATGCAATCATCAATATCTAATTGTAATATTTTTGAAAATAATTATCGTTTATCGAATATATGGCTAAACAGATATTCTACTATTTCTTGAAAGTTCGGTGTTATCGAAAACGGTCAACTACACAGGTATCTAATTATTTTTGTGAACGGAGGGGGGAATTACCCCCATTGCTCCCTGTACCCCCCCCTTGTGTACGTATAAATAAATTATTTATTATAACTTTGGTAAAAAAAAAAAAATCAAAATTGCATGAATTTTGCAAGACCAAGACCAAGATTCATTCAACAAGACCAAGACCAAGACTGATTTCTACTGAGTCAACAAGACCAAGGCCAAGACCAAGATTGAGTCAACACGACCAAGACCAAGACCAAGACTGCCATGATTTTGATCTTGGTCTTGCTTTGTGCATCACTAATGAGGTATGACGTTTCCTGAACACTACATTTTTTGAAACTATATAGGTACAGCGATAGTTATTAATGTTGTTCGTCATCAGTGCACACTTAAAGTTCATCGTATTTTTTCGCTCGTCAAAATTTTAACAACATTACAGTAGCACTAGGACTCCCTCATGGAAAGTACAGAATTACTTTTTGGGACCAGTGGCGTAATTTGGGGGGTTGGTTGAATTTTCCATATCTGGACACCTTCCAACTTGAAAATATTTATTTAGCTATTTGTTTTGTAAAAATATATTTCAGAAATGAATAGTTTTAATGTGAATAAAATTAATAATCATGAATTTGTCTATATTTTATCAAGGGTATATATATAAATATATACACTTTTTATATAATTAGAAACAGAGTTATATTACATTTAATTTTTCAATTAACCAAAGCCTACAACTTTGGCTAAGAATATTTTATTGAACATCACTAGTGTTAAAGTTTAGATAAAGTCTTTATCTTTAATTTGGTAATGATGCACGTTTACGCTAAAACTACTCAGTATTTAAGAAAAAAGAGAATCGTCTGAGATTTAGTTTACTCAGCAAAGAATGTGGTATGGCATAATTAAGAGGACGCTATACATACAAAATAAGAGACTAAAAACTAATTTTATGCATACCTACATAAAACACCGGGACTACAATCATAATGAAATCACCAAATTTTTATCCCACATAAAGAAGAACTAAATCTGATTACACAACAATTAAAAAAGGTACTGACACAAGGATATTTTTAAATTTATTGTAGAGTTTCTATTAGCCGAGTCAATTAAAACTTGAATTTAACACTCATTTATCTGAACCATTGAGGAATAATCTTACCTATCTATTATAAGATTAAACATTTTACTATGAATAGTATTGTAGGTACAAAAAAAAGGAAGTTTAAACTCTAGTAAAATTACAAATATGTATTTTACATATAATTGTATAGGTAGTTTATTCATTAATGATTAAATGTATTCATTAGTTTATCATTAATTTATTCATTTGGACGAATCCAATTGTCGCTGTTCGATAATTGTATACCATTATTGTTTATTAGGTACATGAGTATATATAATTTGGTACATGGTGTTCTAAGTGATTTTAACTTTGGAAAAGAAGCTCCATTTTCTTGTAGTTCAAGATATGAGACATCGATTGTGCATTTTCAGGGGGCTATTTCGTCTACTGTTAATATTAACTGTCCCATATTGAAGTATAGAGTACCTATTTGCAGGTATCTATATCAGGTACAAAGCCGGATAGGTTAGGCGAGCTACCGAGAAAATCTCATTTGGTCTGATTAAGTAATGTGTGGCCAAAAATATTATAAGAGCCTACAGTGAAATTAGGAAGGTTCTTAATAGCCGGTACATTACAGTTTATTAAAATATTCTTTAAAAAGATCGTAAACGCTTTTTGGGCTGGTAGAAATTTTACAACTGGTAACTATCTAGACTGGCGCTAATCATGTACAACACGGGACATCCTAAGAAGGCATCTAGTGTTAGGGTTTGTACTACGTAGGTATACTAATGATATTAAGAGTATTTTGGGATTCTTTTTCTGTCAAGTCTAGATTTACTGTTGTGAACCCTATTACATGGGATACTAATAGGATTATCCTTATACTGACTGTAGAATCCTTGGTGGAAATCCTGAATGGGATACTAATAAGATTATTATACAAGGGCAAGTTAAAATTATTTTTTTTTTAAATGTGAAATTTTGATATAACAAAAATACTAACCTACCTATATTAATGTATTTACAGAAAATTCAGGAAAAAATGTCAAAAATGTATTTCTAAAAATATCATTGTAAATCTAAAACCACTAGCGCCCTCGCTCCGCTCAGAATCTAAAGATTATACCTACGCAATATTTAATATTTATGATCTATTATCAACATCTATTATATGTGCTATTACAGTACTTCTTCACTTCGTCACATCTTAAATTTAAATGCCATTAGAACTTGAGAAATATTTATGGAATTTAAAAAACCAAAGCGTAAAAATTCTCATAAAAATATATTCTATAAGAATTTATAATTTAAATCATAGGTCACCATTATTAAAAATTGATATAGTCTCAACAAAAAAGGAATAAAACATTATAAATTATGAAAAATATAAAATTAAGTGTAAAAATCACTCTCTGAAATTTTTTTTCAAAAATTATTTATTTATCCCGAAATATAGCTTGACTCATGACAAAAAAATTACCCTATTTGCTGTATGGTAGAAAACTTATGATAGAAGACTTACGAGTATATGTAAAAAACAAAACAAATGTGTATATCCCCTATATAGTAACCAAATCAATAATGTTCCTATATAACCGTCAGTTAGTGGCGTATGTTACATAGACAGTTTTTATGTGGGGGCGGGGGGTATTTTTCCATCCTATAAACATTTATACCTCCCCTTAAAAATATATATAAATATAACACCTATTACTTAATAGATATTGTATCAATGATAAAAATGTTATATATTAAATATTAAGTCATAAAACAAAATCTAATTTTCGCTTGTTCATTTTTGCGAATCTATCAATTATTATATCATTCACTGGTAGAGCCCAATCTAACTACTGAGCGCACTCTGCTTGTTTATAATGAACATAATTCTGAATTTATCAATGAAATGATAAATTTAATAATCAAAATAAAAACGTCAAAGAAAACGCAAGAAAAAATATTATTAATTTTAAATTCTAGTAAATTAAAAAAAAATAAAATAAAAATAACAAACGTTCAAACATAAATAAGACGAAAACGTACCTTATCTTAAAAATAAAATCAGTTCTGTCCCAAACATACGGTATGTGTGTACCTATTTCTTTCGGCTGTATCTATCTATAAACCGAGCCGAGTCACTTACTCGAACGATTTAATTCGAAAATATCTCCTAATTTATTATGAAACACCATAGTAAAGTGAGTAAGTAACAGGCATGTGCGGATTTAAGGAGAACGAATATTAGGTATAACTGAGAAATAAGATGTTAATCTCAATTCAAAATCAATTTTATACTCCTCAAATAATGATAAAAAAAAATCCAAGAAGGGAGCGATAGCCACGTCACCCTCCTCAAATCGGCCCCTGGTAACAGGTTAAATTAAATATGGTTTAAGTGTATATTGTTTCAGTTGCCTATTATACATAGGTACCTACTTATTATTATGAGGTACATCGAAGTATGGAGTACCTACCTACTCCTATACTCGACATTATCTCGATTTTAATATGATGCAAATTACCCATACAGTTCATACTTTTTACTACCTGTGATGGCGCAAATTACATGATATTTGGATTTTGGTGCAAATTATAGACTTCGTAAATAATTGGGGCTAAAGCCCCCTTCCCTCCACTAATTTGAACTAATTTGCACTTATGCTGACAGACGCGTCCTGTCGGGATGCAAGTGGGAATAAAATCGGTCACGTACTCGCGTCGGAGTCGGTTTGTGCTGTTAGAGCAGGTATAGGTATTTTAAACAATTATTTAGAGAAATAAGATTGAAAAATCGTTAAAACCCCGATCAAAACCCAACTGCAGTGAATCGGTTAACAACTGCGGTACTTGACAACTATATTTTGACATACGAATACATATTAGGTATATTCAACATTGGAATATTAATCATTTAGTGTCTACTTATGTTTACCGACTTTCGAAAATGGTATGGTAATTGTCCACTATATACATGACCGGTTATGGGGGAGTGGGACGATTAAAATTATTGAACTATATACCTTCAAATATTATAAATGGCCAACAGGTCGTTTCATAATGTATACGACGCACGTGACCTGAACGCACGAAGTTGTAGTAAATCTTTGGGGAGTTCCGAAAACTAAATTATGAGGCCACATAATATGCAGTTATAAAATCAATTTTGATTAGATCGAACACACAAATCGTTTATCATCATCGGGATTTACTTAGATAATTTACAGACATTTTGGATTTTCCGATTACATAACAACAAAGTGGACTTGTAGTGTCCAAAGATGGTTGGAATATATAACAGGTTATTGCGAGTTGCAGCTATAACTCTGACGTTCTGTCACGTATAGGTGTAGGAAATAAAATGGCAGTGTAAGGGGACATCGTATACAGAGCTATATTACGGAACAGAACAATACGGATATGTTTTATACGAGTGTACCCTTACGCCAATATTTTATTTAAATTTGATAACGATTTGGGCTAATTGCAATAACCTGGTATATTTCAACCAGTAACCAGTAAACCGCGTTCGAACAGGTATAATGTTATGGGAAGGCCGAAGGTGTATACGAATATATGGCTAATATCCAAAACCTAGTTTTCATTCATAATATTAACTATTAACGTAATTATATAATATTATCATCGATTATAGTCTTGGTTAAACTAAACACTGTAAATAAATAATAAATAATGTACCTAGATAATTATATAAAAATTGAATTTATGTTTTATTAGGTACACCATAATTCCTATATTTCCTAACAAAATACGTTGAAAACCTAAAATATTAAATAGATAGATATTTATGTACACAGTCCACAGAATATATTATAATGTTTTGAAATTATAAATGGTATTTGGTAACAATGATATGAAATAGAAAATCGAAAAATAACATCGATACCAATAAAATCGATCATCCTTACGCTACCATTTTAACCATATATCGCATCTGTTATCAATTGGGTCGTAAATGCAATGGTTCATTCCCATTTCGCCGACTCCCAGTTTGCCGTCACAAAAGTCAATTTTAATAATTTTTTAAAAAGTTCCCATTTCACCGACAACCAGTGTTGAGACTTATCTAGATAAGTTATCTAGATAAATGTTCATTTATCTTTTATTTTATCTAGATAAAAATTGACAAGTTATTTAAATTATTATCTTAAATAAAAATTTTACTCATCTAGATAAATTTATCTAGATCTTCTTCTTCTCTTTCGCCTTCTCTCCCAACTATTTGGGGTCGGCCAAGCATATTGGATAAATTTATCTAGAAACTTTTTTAATTATTTTGATTTCCATTGAATTTTCGTTATAATTTTAGTTATGTTTATGAGTAGGTATATTTTTCATTAAATTTTCTGAATTTATATGAAAGTATTTATATTTTAAATATTAATTTTGTTGGTTCCGGGTAAGTAGGTACCTATACATATTAAATATCAAATGATGATATTTGAAATTCGGACCGGTTGTGCGTGGCAGCTTTTATATTATATTATATATACGAGTATGCAATAATAATTTTATTGTTGACCGTCGGATCGAATAGGTAATCTAGACATTGGACGGCCAACTATAACAAATAACAATATTATAATACTATTATATTGTATACCCGTAAATAATAATATAGACCTGCATTTTGTATTAAATATAATAATATTTTAAAACAATAACATAGGTAGGTACCTATATATTATCAGGAAATAATTGTAATGAAATAAAAATAAATAATGTATCTATTTTATATATACACATTATTACACATTATTATTTTTATTATATCATGTGTTTTCTGTCAAATTCTACAGGGAATCTGGACGAAATTATTAATTTTTATTATTCTTTGGTATTTGGTACATAATTATGGTAATTATAAATTGTGCGGACCATTTTCCTCCAAGAAAAAAATTCCTTTTTCTACCACAAATAAAATACCATTTTCCCCCAAATGTATTTTCGCCAATATATATTTTATATAAATACACGTGTTTAATTGTACCTATTTAATTTGCAATGATATTTCCTCGACGATGAGGTATTATTATACAGCAAATCGAAATCGAAGAATATTATAGATTTAAATTGTGTGAGTGCCCGACTTTATATAGGTGAACCAAAACGAGTACCTATATTTTCTTTACTTATCTGTGGTCAATGGAGGAAAATGGAATAGACCTTTTTCGAAGTAAAATGGACATTGGAGGAAAACTAAACCTGAATTTTTGAGGTTAATGGCCAAAATAATTTCATTTCGATGTATTATATTGTTTATAAATTTAATAAAAATCTTTGAAAAATATTAAAATATTTTCATTTATTTAATTTTTAGTTTTTACACTCAAAAAAAAAAAAAAAATGTATAAAAATATATTTATCTGATTCTTATCTAGATAAAAAGTTATTTTATTTATCTTTATCTAGATAAAAAAATAATTTAGTTATTTTCATTTTTATCTATAGATAAATTATTATCACTCTTCTTTATCTTTATCAAGATAAAACTTATTTATCTGTGCTCAACACTTCCGAAAACGTAAATAGGTACTTGTACTAGTACTACCTATTATATTTTGTATTTTACCTATTATGACCAGTGATGTAGTCGTAAAGTTTTTGGTGGATATAAGCTGAAGCTTTGAGGGATTTATCTCCTACCCAGTTGTGCAACTTTTTTGTTTTTTTGGGGAGAGGTGTGGTCTTCTAGATTATTTTAAGCCCCCTATTTTTTAGAACTACAAACATATATTAATAAAATATAATATTATAATATTATGGTGGAGTTGAAGTACTCCCCCCTCGAATTTTTAGGTTAATTGTGAGATTATATTAATTATACAATTATACAATATTTATTATACAATATATTATATTATGACAGGACTTGAAAACGTTCTATTTATAATGTTATAATAATAAAAATCATTAACGTATTATAACGGAAAATGTTATAATGCAAAATTGAAATATCATTTTAAAACGAAAACGTTTTCAAGCCTTGGCCAGAATGACAAACAAATTTTAATAATAGATAAGGGATAAGAAGAATAGGAATATAGTTTTTTTTTTTTATCACAGAAATATAGAATCATTAAATTAAAAAACGTACCTACTTAGATAAAAGTAATATTGACTCAGAAAATGAGTGGCCTTACATTAAAAGAATTACCCAGTATTCCCATTTCCCATGAATACATAATTTTATATTGCATTATCATTTCAACATTGTTGTTAATTTAATTTATAAATAAATTGTTCAATTAATCCATTAATTATATATTTTTAAAATATCTTATATCAAAAATAATTAATATCATGATACCTATACATGTTTTATATTAGGTATAGGTACTTAAGTATTCGATTAATTATTATGATGCGGGGAAAATTCCATAAAAATATAAGTACCTACGGACCTACCATTAATTTGTATAAATTAAAAATTCAATATGTGTACGGTGTAGATATACAACACGGTTTACAAGCATTTAAAATATTGAAAAATCGATAGGTACATAATAATTATAGTCATTTTGAATTGATCTTCATATATACATGCAATTCATCGCATATAATTTTAGCGTATGTAATCAAATATATATTATTATTTATTTTTGTAAAATATGTAGGTATAGGTATCTACAATATATAAAATTCATTGTCGCCCGGTACCGCTCCCAAAGTGAATATATAGAGCATATATACAGTAATTTACAATAATTGTACAATATTCATGGAGATACCTATATAAGCTACCTATCTATAAGAACGAAGTCTAAACGAAGAAATTAATAAGTCTACCAAAAAAACATAATACGGCTGTTACGACTATCAAGTTATAAATTCTTGTTTTCTATAAGCATATCACTTATCAGGTAATGAAGAAAAAATTATGAATAAAACTAAACTTTTTTTGAAATGAGTAGGTGCTGCGCATTTGTCCATTTGTCAGTAGACCGTAAATGATAATATAATTGGTCGAAATAGTGAGTATACCCGCTTATCAAATAAAAAATGTTTGTCTATAATATACGCATTATCGAAAAATTTGAGAAGTGATGGGTATACGTTGTATATATACCCTCCATACTACATCCCTGATTATAACTTTATTATACATATACTCAATTAAGCAATGTATTTTAATAGGTATACAGTTTATTTTGTTACTCATAAATTCTTTTAATTTTCCGGTAGAAAATTTTCGATGATGAATTAAATTTCATTAGATGCTTTTTGCTAACATTTTTTTTTTCAATTTTAATCTAATTAACTAATTTCGCAACTATAACATTATTGTATCTTGACTATGTATGGGCTATTGGCAAAAAGATATAGGTATACAAGATACAGTTGAATAAAATAGTTTTAATTTCTAATAAGTAAAATATATATTTAAAAAGTCGAATAACATTATACTTTAGTACCTGTAGCTACAACTCGTTAAAAATATTAAAAGAGCTTATTATATTCAGTTAATACCAATTCATTTTTTAAACGAATATATGCCACTGAAACCCAGCGTACCTATACATATATAATATTAAATTGTTTATTGTATTTTATACAAATCGATATTCATTGTATTTTATACAACGGTATAGAATGGTGTCGGTGAACTGCGGGAGTCGGCAAAATGGGAATAGTTTGGTGTCGGCGAACTGGGAAGAGACCAAATGCAATAATATTAAACCCCAAAAAAACTAAAAAGCAAGTAAAAAAAGGCACCGTGCTCAATCGTGTTATACCTACTCTATTTTAAATATCCTACAATTTAAAAAAAAATTGTTGCAATTTTTATTTTAATTATTATAATTTTTTATTAAACTCATTAATGTATAAATTCACTCATTGTTACTTATGAGTTAAAACAAGTTGTGGACGTGAATGCCACGGCGGTAAAACCGAACGGAGTTGACAGCAAAAAAACCACAGAGTAGGTACTTAGGTTTCTCCGAATCGATCATATTATATTCAATCGTCTCGGTCGAATAATATATGTGGTATTACCAAGTTAATGGTAATGTGTTATAAATACCTTACGGCAATGGTATATGTCCTGCAATTTTATATATTATTATGATTCATCGGGAACCCGACGATGATGTTTCGTGTCCAACTACCTACGACGCGTCCTATATTTAAAAACGCAATTTAATAGAAAATACTATTGATTATCATGTTATAGTAAACGTTGCAGATTACAATAAATATTATAACGAAATACCTGGAAACGGGGAAAATTTCCGTCAAATCATGCCGTGTACAGTTTCCGCGAAGGCGCGAAACTTCGAAAATTTTAAAAAGAGTACAAATATTAATAATAGGTACTCAAGTAAATTATACACATTGAAATTTTCATTTTTATTAATGCTAAATAAATGTAAAATAAACGTTAGTATGATCATTGATTAATTATTTAATTGTTAATTATAAGTTTAATTTTTAATTTAAATTGTTACATTATTAAATGGTATGATTAACACGAAGTGAGTTTTTTTAAACGTGATCGTTCGCAGTTTTGAGAAATCGATTGGTAACGAACGATTTTAATGCGTCTATAATAATAAACGTCATATAATTGTTGTACGCACGGTATATACCATAATACAGGGTGCGGCAGAGCCGACTGACGAGTTTTGAAGGGTTATAAAAAACGAACAGTAAAACTTAGAGAAAAAATTTTTTTTATTAAAATAAGTATTTAATACCATTTTTAAAAATTATTGTTTGAAAATTATATCTCCGAGATGGCGGCCGTCAGCATCAATACACTGTTGTAGACGATCTCTGAAGCTCTCATATGATTTTCGGCACGTTTCGACTGGTATGGATTTTTGCGGTTGTCGTAGTCAGTAGCATGTAACTCTTGGACAAGCATTAATT